>JARHVA010002391.1:1752500-1837500 GCA_037957365.1 Torreya grandis | reverse complement strand
TATATATTTTCTATACAAAACATTTTCAATTTTTTATCAATTACTAACACTCTTTATCTTGTAGGAACCCATCGAGCCTCAATCTCTTTGAGTGCACACCTTAAGGGCTACACCAAGAAAAAGGTAGGTAGACCATTGGTGATTCATAGAATTGTTATCCCTTTTTCCACTTGTTATCTACACACTTGTCTCCTAAAATACATTTCCCTAAGCTTTTTATTCTCTCTTGTATACTCCTCCAATCATTTCCAATTGTATGAACTAAATTTAGATATGCAAAGAAAGTAAACTAATCCTAATCTAAACTAAAATTAAACTAAGATATAGAAACAAATGAAGATAACAAGAATCAAAAATTCACATTTTGAATACAAGATTCCTCTATTATGATGTGTTCCCAATTTTCTCTTTCAACTATGTGGTTCTCACTCCTCTAATGCAAAGAGAGAACAGGTAGTGTTTCGGTGCAAGAGGGTGACTTTGATTCACTTTGATTTGTTTTTGTTACAAGATCTCAAGATCTTGTGATTGTGACTTCAAAAAGAATTGAAAGGATGATTATGATCTCTCAAGATTTTTGATGCTTGAAAATGGAGATTTTCAATCTTATTTATAGAATCTTGGAAAAGGATCCAATGATGGAGGATCATTTGGAAATTTTCAATTCTCCAAATGATCAATGGTTGAGGATGAGTCCTCACCCATAAGGATGGAGAAAATTTTAACCTAGTTGGGGAAAGAGTGGGGTTTGTTAAATGACTCAACAAGACTTAGTCGATTTACTTGACAAATCAGGGGAGGAGTCATAGGAGGTTGATAACTTTATGGATTTAGTTGGGATGAGGGAGAAAAAGGTGGGAAAGGTTTGAATAGGTGGAAAAACTGGATTTAAATATTTAAAATAAGGATTTAAAGGTGTAAAATTAACTTATTCAATATGTTGAATTAATCAATTATTTTAATTTAGGAGTAAATGTTATTTATTAATTTAAGAATAATTACTAAATAGATTAGGTTCATTTTGACACTAAATGAAATTTAGGTGTTTACATTTTTCCCTCTTTGAAATGGTGTTGTAAAGCAATACTATTTCAAAGAATAAAATAAGTAGAGTGTTGATGATAGAGAGTCATAAATTTGCCCAAAGGAATGTAAATGAGTGTGATGATGCCCCCTCAAAGGTTTGTGTAATAATATAGACAAATGCTCAAAATTGATGAAAAGAAAAAATTGTTAAAATGATGATGATGAATGATAAATCAAGTTATTTTAGACTTGATGCCAAATTTATAAGATGTTGGTAACATAAAAAGGCTACCCTTAGTTAATTAAAACTATAGTATTGATTTGAAAATCAATAATTTTAACCACTCAGAGATTGCTTGCTTATTGTTGTTTGTTAATGACTCAGGGGTTAATTGAGTTGGTGTGGGAATAATATATCCTAGTAATAATAAACTATGGATCTAAAAATAGAAAAAGGTATTGATTTTGCAAATGATTATGGATTTTACGTTAATAAATGATTTCAATAATTTGAAAATACTCTTGGAGTAAGTCAATTTAATGTTGCCTTAATTAATTTTTAGAGTAATGAAAGAATAGGTTGGATGGGGGTGTAATAGTTGGGAGGGTTAAAAAAGCATAAATAGGAGCTTTGGTGATTTTGAAAATCATTTGTGCAAATAATTTTAAAGGTTAGAGGCTTAAGACTTGCTTAGTGAGACTTTTGCTCGGAGGCTAGCAAGGAATAATGGACTGAATTCCACACCAGGAGCACTGAACAGAGAGAGTTAGACATTTATAGAGACCTAAGAGGAGCAAGTCTCTAGTGAGTCTCTTATTTTTTCAATTTTTTTAATTTATTATCATTTATTATGGTTTGAAAAAGATGAAATTTTTTTGTTATTCTATAAATTATGATTTTGGCATAGATTACAATGATTCCACTAGGGTAAATAGAAAAATCATCAAACATCAAAGCAAAATCATTAAATGAGGTAGAGAATTTATTTTGGGGGATTTTGCAATTTCATCATTATGGGTGGTAGTGAAATTGCTAAATAAGGAATTCAAATCATTAAATCATGTAATGACTTCATTATAGGTAGCATTAGTTTTATTGGTAGCTTTTTTGCAAAAGAGAATCAAATTCATTCAAAACAGAAGCATTTCTATTAAGAGTTTTGAAAAAATTATGGGTTTTTGGAAATAAATGATTATGTTTTGAAATTAAATGAAATGGATTATGGAAAATACTTTAGATGGAAAAAATGAAGTTTTTAAATGCTTATGTAATATTTGTACAAAGCTAATATTATTAATTTGTTTGAGGTATTACTAATGATCATGACATAGGAGCATAGATCAGTAGATGTATGGATAGATTCACATAATATGAGTGGGGGTCTTAAAGGAAACTAGCCTATTATACATTATACATATGTCAAAGGTTCAAGTTGATAGAGATCTATTGATTATATTAGCTGAGAGGTGACATAGTGAGATGAGTACATTTCACTTACCGATTGGTAAGATGATGATCACACATGAGGATGTCTATCAAATATTAGGGATCCCTATACAAGGTAGACCAGTGTAATAAGAATAGGGTCCATAGGATGAGACATTGTATTAGATTTTTGGTGATGGTGTGATCCCAATTTTGAGAAGTAGTATTAACATAGATTATTATAAGGATTTAGAGATTGACTCTCTTACTATTGTACTTATGGTTGTTGCTAGTGTCAAGTTTCTTCCTGAGAAGAGTGGGAGATTATATCCAATTGGCTTAATATGTGTTATTGATGACATGATGGAGATGGGAGAGAGTTTCACATGGTGTCCATGCATCTTATCACATCTATACCATGATCTACATCACTTTGTCTATTTAGGTCAGGTATAAATAGGGCCTTTTACATTGTTATAGGTTTGGTGCTGGGAGCACATCACTATTGAGAGACCAATTGGTCATATGATCACTTAGAAGGGGGATGAGCCAATGGAATATGAATGGAACTTGATATTTAGGACACATATACCACACTTGGGTGAATTAGTGTTTTAGAAGAGAGAAGTGGATGAGTTAGGTGATGATCAGATCACTTAGAGACCTTATATAGAGAGTATATGGCCTTAGACTCATGAGGAGCTACACTTGAACTATGTGATGTCACTATGATATATCATTGGGAGACATGTATATGTTATAGAGAAATATCAACCATATAGGGTGATGATATAGTTTGGTGTGAGGCAGCATATACTAGTTAGTCCACATATTTTCTTGGAAAGTATAGGAGAGACCATAATGGGGCATGACTATTGATCCTAATAGTATTGATAAAAATTGGATATAGGTAAAAATAATGAGATAGAGATGTAGGAGAGATGTTATGGATGCAGGAGTGGTTGATAGATATGTAGACTAGTGGGCTTGATAGAGACTAGTGAGATTGATGATGTCGTATATACCACCATAGACATAGAGACAAAGACTAGTAGTGAGCTTGAGTAGGTAGCCATGAGGCATGGGTTTAGGAACTTATATTAGGAGTATTATTATAGGTGATAAAGGATGAGTATGTCAATGAGTATCAGGTAGAAGAGGAGTTGTGAAGGTTATCCAAATATAGGATGTGTTAATTATTGAGGTAGAGGATATGGAGATATTTTGAGAGGCAGGAGTAGAGATGGATGTGGACATAGAGTAAAGGATAGGAGGGAATACTCCTATTATAGAGGTAGAGATTGATGATGAGGATAAAGGACATGAGACTATGACTAGAGTATATTAGGCTACATAAGTAGATAGAAGAGATGCAAAAGTTCATCATGTGTTTTGAGATCTATAGAGAAGCATGATTTGATAAATAAACTATGGAAGGAGATTTGGGATAGAAATATATTTATGGGTTACACCATGAGGTTACCAAATTATAGAGTGTATTCAATGCTAGAAGAGATCAAACTATAGATATAAGGTGATTACAGGTTGAGGTATATAGGTTATAGGGTATTTTATATGGGATGGATGGGGATTTTATGGCCACAAGAGTTATTACATGTGATGTAGATATATAGATGCCAACTTACACACCTCTTGAATAGTGGTATAGATAGGAGAGAGACACATCTTAGATGAATCTTATAGAGGATAGAGAATAGTTATCTAAGGAGGGATAGTGTCACATGGGAAATGGAGTAGGATACCTATTAAAGTATTCTATATGAGGGGATTGTATCATAGGATTAGAGGGCATCATTATTTAGAGAGTAATATATGATATGATTAGTGTCTGCTAGGTCTATGTAGCCAGTGGAGTTAGAGAGATCAGTGGGTTAGGTTTCACATGTGATGGGTCCTCTACAGTGTACACCATGGTATTTAGATCTATTCCCAAGACTAGATACTCCTTCTAAGGGATAGGATGAGATAGAGATATAGGTTTTACAATGAGATATGGATTTCATCGATGTATACATATATTGAGATGCATATTTTTTAGAGACACATTTGTTATATATATATATATATATATATATATGATGACTTTGTATTGTGGACTATGGACATTACTTATTGGTTTACATGGTTTAGATTAGTTATATGTATGGGTAGATGACATCACTGAGCATACTTATATAATGTATTAGATTTAGCATTTACTTTTAGAATTTTATTATTATGGATACATGACTAAAATATGAGTGAATGATGATTATTGTTGATGCTCACCTACCCCCTATTCCTATAATGGGGACCCTCCTATCTTAATTTTCGAAAATTCCTAAGTGGCCAGTTTGATAAGTCATTTGGTTACATAATAAATCTGATTTAATACTTCTCATAAATTCTAGGTTAAATATTCATCTTGAAATATAGATTAACATTTAGAGATATCTAGATTATTAAAATATTACTTCAAGTTTTCTCTAAATTTTTAGTGAATCATTAGCCATGAATGGAGTCAAATGTGTAGTCAAGTCTTTTCCAAGAATTCTCTACTTTGTTCTCTAATCACATGAACAAAACTTGCTTCGACAGACCTTACTACATTAACATTGGAATTTGTTTAAAGCATTTGTTTATGGGTTTTTCTTTAAGATCCTTATTTTACCTATGATGGGTGGTTGATATTTCCTAAATTTTAATCTATTTTCTTTCATTCCTTCATAGGACATCAACATAACCATAGTAGTTTATGATGCCTCATAGGACATCAAATTATAAATGGACTTTTAGAAAAAAATGCTCGCTCCACAGTGTGCCACTTATCATGCCCATGCTACTTCTATCTAAAAGAGACACTCAATCACCTCTGAGAGCCCACAAAATTATTGTGTGTCCCCATTAGACCTATGATATTATGTCACATGCTTCTTTGAAATCGACACATGAGAGATCCTAAGCCATTAGATCCAAGACTTATGAGAGCCTTCTAAGATTGACACATAGAAGATCCTGGATCATCTAATTAAAAGATCAATGGTGTGAAGCTATCAAAGGCCCCTTATAAGATTTATTCATGTCCCTCTAATGGACATGTGTTATGCCCACATTTCTCCTACTTGATAATATAAAGGACTCCTCTAAGAACCCATTGAGATGATGCATGTCCCCACCAGACCCACAAGATGATGCCACATGCTTCCTTCAGATCGACACATGGGAGATCTTGAGTCATTAGATATAAGAAATGTAAGAGCCCTCTAAGATTTAAATATAGACCCCTTGAGCCATATAATTAAATAGCGATGGTATCCATCTATTTGAGCACATTCTGAGGATGATAAGTGGTGAAAAAAATGAATAAAATCTTTTGAGGATGATGTGTGTCCCCTTAAAACTACTCAATGATGACACTTATCATGGCTACACTACTTATATTTAAAGAGCCACTTGATCACCTTCAAAATCCTATGGAGATGATGTGTGTCCCAACTACATCCATGAAATGATACCAAGTGTCAAACCTATAAGGTTACATCTAAGACCAATAGATTACCCCTTAGAAGTGATGTGTGGCTCCAATTGAGCCACACATTTAATATAAAGTCATTGATATAAACCCATATGTTCCCAAGAGTATTTAAAAGGTGATGCATGCCCAAAAAATATTGTGATGGCCCATGAGAGAGACACATATCCAAGAAAGGCCCTGATTGCTTGTGAGAGTGATAAGTGGCACTCCCATAGACAACTAAATTAGAAGGCCCCACCTTGAGGCTCACCATGAATCAAAAGGTGCCATGTGGTGGGGAAAATATGAGTCATCACATAAATCCACATCTCATAGAGCCCAAGAGCAATCAAATAATACCACATGCCTAAATTTAAGCTGATTGAGAAACTAAGTCACTTTAAGGCCCTGCAAGCACCCAGTTAAAACCGATGTGGCATGCCACATATCAAGAGGCGGTAATATTTAGACTTAAATCTAAAATAGATTTAAATTAAAAGAAAAATTAGTACTAAAATTTGAATACAAAGGTGATGATCTTGCCATTTGTTGATGCTCAACTACCACTTATTCTTAGAATGGGGACCCTCCTATCTTAATTTTCCAAAATGCCTAAGTGTCAAGTTTGATAATTCATTTGGTTACATAAGAAATCCAATTTAATAATTCCCATTAATTCTTAGTTAAATATTCATCTCAAAATATTGATTAATAATTTATAAAATATCTAGATTATTTCAAGATTACTTTAGGTTTTCTCCAAATTTCTAGTGAATCATTAACCATGAATTGACTCAAATATGTAGTCAAGTATTTTCCAAGAAAGCTTTACTTATTTCTCTAATCACATGAACAAAAAATGATTTTATAGACCTTATCGTATTATCCTTGAAATTTTTTTAAATCATTTATTTATAATTTTTGCATTAATCTCCTTATATTTTGCCTATGATGGGTGGTTGACATTTCCTAAAGTTTAATCTATATTATCACATGTATTCATAGGATCTCAACTTAACCATAGAAATTTGTGATGCCTCAGAGGGCATAAAACTATAGATAGGATTCTAGATGAAATTATCACTTTGTAGTGTGTCACTTATCATACTCATGCTACTTTTATTTAAAAGAGATAATTGATCACCTTTGAGATCCTATCAAATTAACACATGTCCCCACTAGACCCACAAGATGATGCCATGTGATTCCTTAAAATTGACATGTGGGATCTCCCAAGACATTAGATCCAAGACTTATGATCCAAGATCAACATTTGGAAGCTCTTAGACCATCTGATCCAAATCTCAATGGTGTGAAACTATCCAAGGCCCTTTCTAAGAGTGATGCATTTCCCTCCAAAGGACACATGTAATGCCCATGCAAATCCTTCCTAAAAATACAAAGGACTCCTCTAAAATCCCATTGAGATGATGAATGTCCCCATCAAACCCATAAGATGATGCCATGTACTTCTTTTATATTGACACATGGAAGCTCTCGAGCCATCAGATCCAAGACTTGTGAGAGCATTTCAAGATATACATTTGGACCTTCTAATCCATATAATCAAATATCAATGGTATCTAACTATCTAAGCCCCTTTTGAGGATGCCAAGTGGTATAAGAACAAATAAAAGCTCACAAAGATGATGCATGTCCATTAAAAATCATGAAATGATGACACTTGTTATGCCTATGATGCTTCTATCTAAAGAATCACTTGATAACCTCTAAAACCCTATAGATTTGATGCATGTCCCCACTAGACCCATGATATGGTGATAAGTTTTAGCCCCATAAGACTACATCCAATATCAATAGATTACCATCAATAAGTGATGCATGGCTCCATATAAAACATACATTTAATACAAAGTCATTAATAAAAATCCATAAGTTCCTAAGAGTATTCAAAAGGTGATGCATTTTCAAGTAATATTATGACATCCCATGATAGAGACAATATCCAAGCAAGGCCCTGATTGCTTGTGAGAGTGATAAAATACACTCCCATAACTGACCAAATTAGAAGGCCCCACTTTCAAGCTCACCATAAATCAAAAGGTGTCACATGGTGGGGAACCTATGAGTCATCACATAGAGCCACATCTTAGGGAAATTTAATAAATTAGATAATGTTATATGCCCATATTTGAGTTGACTAAGTAACCAAGTCACTTTAAGGCCTCATAAGCACCTAGTTAGAACTGATGTGGCATGTCACATATCAAGAAGTCATGATAATTATATTTAAAGCTAAAATTAATGACAAATCAAAGAAAAATTAGTGTTAAAATTTGAATACAAAGGTGATGATCTTTCCATTAATGTTTCACAAACTAGAATTACCAACCAAAGACTAAAGAAGGTTGAGGCTATTGAGGAGGCACTAAAGCCAATACTCATAGAACATAGCAAGCTAGTTTAGGACACACCTGGTTTGTTTAGTCCCATGATCCTTGAATTTTATCATATAGATAAATACTACCTAGCATGTGTTAAAATATGGACTAGGGAGGAGACCAAAAAGAAGCAAAAGCAACAACAACAACAAGTGAGCCAACAACCAACTGTACGACCATAAGGATATTTGATTATATCTTGTAATTTTGGAAATTGGAATATTCCTTTGAAATGTAAACACTCCATACACCTAGTTGTATTTGGGTGCCACTTATGTACCCAATCAAACTCATCTTAGGCATTTTATCCTATAAATAGGGGAATTTCCCTCATCTATAATTAGAAAAACACTTGTTGCAAAAATTAATGCAAAGAGCTGAAAATTTTGAGAGTGTGTCTATAGTGTTATTTTGTGTGGTTTAGTGACATTTGAATTCTCATGATTTAGATGTATATTTTTTTCTTTTTTCCAATCTAATTTCATAATTACATTTCATGTATGAATTTTTTAGTTTGAGCTTAATGCTAGGTTGACTAATTTAGTAGTATACTTGTTCTATTTTCTCTTGTTAACAACTGAATGTGATAAGTAATTCACTCTAAGTGGGTTATCTTTATGAAATATACGCCATTATATATATGCATTCTCCTTCCTCAAAATATTCTACTACATATATTCATCTTTAAGCAATATGTTAGGGCTGGGATATGCTAGTTTCATGTATTTTACCTTACAAGTTAGCATAATTAGCATCTTCTTTTATCTTAAGCACAAATTATTTCTACCCTACCATATTCTCTCTTGGATCTACCCATAAATCACCATATTTTAGATCATGATATGTATATCCATTGTTCATTTGTATTTGAGGCATTGATTAACAAAAATTAAGATAATTTATAAAGATTGGCAGGAAAATTGTATCATTGTACATACATTTATTGTCCCTATAACAAGATCTATTTTTATACTTAAACATGGTGATCATATTCATTCTATTCCTAGTAATAGCTTTACAAATAACACAAGTCCCAAGTCATTCCAGGACTTTAAATTGAGTTTCTACTTTCGTCTTTGTTCCCTATTGACACAAGGAGCACCAAAAGTGCATCAATAGGGAGGGAAATATTTGGTGCTATAAGAAGGGACCTGTGCAACTATTTTCATGCATCTTTGTGGAATTTTAGTGTACTTCATTATACACATTTTTAATTGTTTCAAATTACATGAATACTATTAAATAACACTATGGATCTACATTAATCTTTGTATTATTTGAAATATTTTGATAAAGTTAGTGTTCATTTATGAAAATTTGGTAAAATAATCTACATCCTGGCTTAAATTCATGCTGAGATAGGTGAAATATCATGTTCTTTTCACACATTAGAGGTTATTTTGATCATATTTGCAAAGTTTGGTATATATTAGATAACAAATCCATATATTTATGAAAATATCATTCTCTAAGATGTTACTTATACTGGATCTAAGCATTTAAGATCTTAACTATTCTATTTCATTTAAATTTAAGTAAATATTTATATTATTTTATACATTAAGGATTTTTAAATCACTCTAACACTCTCTGGTTGTTGAATAGACATGGATTTGCTTTGAATGTTAGCTTAAAACTAATCTTTATAGGTTTAAGTGCAAAGCTAATAAACGTTTATGCAGGTTATGAGAAATTTGAAGTTTTTGAGCTTAGCTATTCAAAGATCAGGGTAAAGATACTTGATATAATCCTTCCTATGTCAAATTAATCAAAATTTGTGGTGATAAATTTTTGTATAGGCTATATTTATAGTTCCTTTATTTTTAGCACCTATTCTACATCTTGGAGTTACCTAAGATTTGAACCAAATCCTAGTTTGAGGCTAGAATCTCTTTAGCATCTCTAGAAACCCATAACAAATCAAGAGAAGACAAAGGTAGATGTAGAAAATATAGGAATCAACCTAATTTTCCATTGAAATATAATTTACAACCCCTTGTGCTAGTCATGGTATGGTTGGATGGCTCACCCATCAATGTCCCTGGAGTTGTGCATGATTTACCTAGAAATCCATAGAAGTATCTTCCTCTATTTACCCCCATTGGTAGGGTGATATATAAGTAACATATCAAGTATTTCAAAGCATATTTAAGGTTTCTTAACATCATTCATGAAAATGTGGCTTATCACCTCTTTCCTTTCACATTTAAAGATTTTGCATATGATTGGTTCCTTAACTTACCTAAAAATTCCATCATGGGATAGAATCAATTTAAAGACACTTTTATTTCTCATTTACGTAGGGTAGTTAATCCAAGAATCATGTATAAATAATTTACCACCTTAAAGAGGAACCAAAAAGAACTAATCAAAACCTTCTATGTAGGTTCCAAAAAATGTACAGCCTAACATCCCCACCGTATAAGATTATAGACGATTTAGCTTTAAAAATATATAAGAATTATTTAGATCTAATAATAGTAGTCTTATTGAGAAGAGTCATGGTAATTAACACATTGCCTTTAGATTATTTTTAAGTAATACACATAGATGAGCAAATACACCTCTAAGGGTATCCTACTTTTTCTATTCCCAACTTTGATCCTACCATGCCTGATGTAAATGTCATTGCCAACATAAACCAAAACCAACTTGTATTGAAACAATTACTAATCCTCAACCAATTTAATTTGAGTCATGTTACACCTAATCAATAGATTGGATTATTTAACCAAGCCAATGCTAGAACTCATCCCCAAAATAGTCAGACAATGGTGTCTATCAACAATACTAATGTCTAAGCTACCACCCAGACTAAAAAACCTAAGGCCTCCAAAAGGAGAGTTATACTCCATTCAAATAATTATCCAAAGTCTTGCTAATGGTTTTATAGATCTATAGGAATAGATGGAAAATATTTTTGGGGGTTCTAATAGGAATTATAATTATTAAAGTCACAATAGACCTTTTAATAGGTCTACCAAAAATAGTGATCCCCCTTTGAATAAATTTCCTAAGATTAACATCTATGAGATGGCCTTGCCTAATTGGTGCTAAGTTCATAACACTAATAGACATGGAGAGCTAGACTATGTGGAATTCTACCATGATTTTGAAGCTATATAAGGCCAAATGAAGGGATTCAACATGAATCTCACTAGCCAAAACAATTCTAAAAGCTATAATAACTCCAATTATGCATCTAGAGCACCTAAATATGTCCTCATGATGGATACTTATGAGTTTCCAATCCAAGATGAGAATGAACATGAAGATAATGTTGAAGAGGTACATGATTTTTAGTAGAACCAAAGAAATAATTATGCATTGAGGAGCAAACCAAAGATCATTTAGCCTCTACTCCTTCCTCTTCAAAGGCCTAAATCCTTTCCTTCTTAGAAATCTATTTAAGAAATAATGTAGAGAGAGGAGAGATCTACTATGTTGATTGTGAAGAAAGAGCTTATCCTTTTTGATGCAATTTAAGAAGTTATAGCTAAGATAACTAAAGTTCTTAAAGATGTGAAATGGATTTTAGTTGAATATCAACAAAACATCATCATTAAAATGCTTTCAGGCAAAGAAGATGAGTTAAAAGAGACTTCCAAAATAATTATAGTAGCTAATATAGATAAAGTACAAGATAATATTTATTCAAAAGGCATCCATGAAGACAACTCACATAGATTCATTTCTGAAATGGGGAATATTATTGAAGAAGATGACCATTGGTAGCACTTATACCATGATTTCTTGAATGAAATTAAAAAGCTTAAGATGTTAGATGATTTGATAGAATAGTAAATTGGCGTTCCATCTAATATTTTCACCAATTATTTGGAGCTTCATGAAGGCAATGATATTCTAGAGATCCCAAAGCAAGATGAGTTAGAGCTTGATTGGATAGATGATATGCCATTCTCTATAGAAGATGAAGATGAAGAAAGTATAATAGATCAAGAAATTCCATATGACTCCATTAAAAGGTTAGGAATATTTGATCAACATGTTTCAAATGATAATATTTTAAATTAATTATGTGTCCTTTCAGTTGATCATGATGAAGAGGCCTTTTGGGATACTTGGAGATTTTTTGTGTAAAGCTTGATAGTCCATCCCTACCTCATATAGAGATTGAGGAATGTTTTATAAAAATTACTATTGTATTTTTTCATCAAGAATAAATTAATGATGTATTAAAACTAATTTTGGATACTTATTAAGAAGCTAAAGACTTTGATAGAGCACCACCTCAAATAGAGCCTAATGAAGACATCAATTTAAGCATACCAACTGAGTTGCCAATATAATCATTAAATGAGAATGATGCATGGCATGATTAGTCTATAAAAAAATTATATTTAGCATTCATGATGAAAGAAATAATAATTTGGGAAGAAGATGATTGGATCTTAGATCCATATCTTCAATTTAGGTACCTAAAAATGTAGATAGGAAGCCAAGCTGCATCATCCATAAGACATAAACATACAAGTGTTTCCATCTTCATGAAAATGCAATAAAAAAATAATCAATCATGTTTCAAGGTTGTATGGTGGACTAAGTATCTTTCCATTTGATCCTAGAGGAAAGCTTATTATTTCAACATTGTTGAGCTACAGTCAAAAAATGTGTTGTAATGCCTGAAGAAGTTTGTTTGCTAAGAGTCATCAAGTCAAAGTTACTATAGTTTGACATTATCAAGTAATATCTAGTGAATAATTTATGGAGTAATCTATAATATCTATTTATTTTTAGAGTAATTATGAGTATAATAGGTTTCCCTTTCTAATTTTATTTTTTGTTGTTTTCTTTCATGCTTCCCTACTTTATTTTTTTGCTCTACCATTTGTTTCTTTCTTTATGTTTGTTTGTTTGTTTCATATTGTGTGTTTTATCATAGCAATAAGTCCTTTGGACAAGAAATATTTGGATTAATCTATGTTAACTTGGTCCTCAATGTGAATAATGGATTGTTTATTTTTAACATTGGTAGTCCAAAGTTGGAAAACCTCTGGCATTGTTCTAATTTAGAAAAGATGGGAAGGATAAGGTAGAAGTTAGTCTTGTCATGAAAATCTTAGGTTGTTTTGATACTATAATATAGTTTAGATGATTGAAAACTTATTTCAACAAGATTTTCGATCTATATAGACCATCATATTATCACAAAATTTATTAAATTAATTTCCTGGGTAGAATTTGTTATCCAAAAGTGAATAACATTTAGTTATGTCTTAACACAATCCTTATACCTAGCTAATTCTGGTTCCCAACCATTCTAGTTTATATATATATATATATATATATATATATATATATATATATATATGATACAAGAATGAAGTGAAATAATAAACTACTTTGTATTACATGAATGGTGATTTAGGCAATCTCTACTGAGATTATGGATGCTTAGTTGGCAATAAAGCAAGGCCCAGAGTGGAGCCAAAGGTATCTCTGTCAGAGCTATGGATGCCTAGCTGGTAGTAGAGTAATGCCCAAGCCATCCCTAATTACTTAAATATAAATAATGATTAGATCATTCCATATCTTAATGTCCTAAAATTTGAAGATTAACATTTATGAACCCAGTGGCAATGGTTAATGAACTATAAAGCACACATATAGTATGTTTGTCTACAAGATTTTAACTCTATTTCAAGATTTTGATATTTTATTAGTTATGAAAAGTATTTTTGATGTAATTTAAAATCATAGTGAGATGATTAATTTATGACTCATCTTTGAATAATAGATCTAGATTCTAACATTTTACAATGTTCCCCCATAGAGGTTGTCATTTGTTGATACCCAACTACCCCTTATACCTAGAATGGGGACCCTCCTATCTTAATTTTTTGAAATGTGCAAGTTTTAAGTTTGATAAGTCATTTGGTTACATAAGAAATATAATTTAATAATTCTTATTAATTCTTAGTTAAATATTCATCTTATAATATAGATTGACATTTATAAATATCTAGATTATTATAAGATTACTTTAGGTTTTCTCCAAATTTCTAATAAAACAATAACCATGAATTGACTCAAATGTGTAGTGAGGTATTTACCAAGAATTCTCTACTTGGTTATCTAATTACACAAATAAAACCTACTTTGATGGACCTTACTACATTAACCTTGTACTTTGTTTATAATTTTTGCTTTAATCTCTTTAAATTTTTCCTATGATGGGTAGTTGACATTTCACAAAGTTTAATCTAGCTTCTTGTGTGTATTCATAGGATGTCAACTTAATCATATCAATTTTTTATGCCTCATAGGATGTCAAATTATAGACAAGCTTTTAGAATAAATTCCCACTCCATAGTGTGCCACTTGTTAGGTCCATGCTACTTTTATCTAAAAGAGCCAATTGATTTCCTTTGAGAGTTCACCAAAATGATGCATGTCCCCACCAGACTTAAGATATGATACCATGTTCTTCCTTCAAATAGACACATGGGATCTCTCAAGCCATCAGATCCAAGACTTGTGAGATCCTTCCAAGATTGACATGTGAAATCTCCCAGACCATTTGATCCAAAGTTGAATGGTGTGTAGTTGTCCAAGGCCCTTTTTTAGAGTGAAATGTGTCCCTCTAAAGGACATGTGTCATGCCCAAACTAATCTTGCCTAAAAATCCAAAGGATTCCTCTGATATCCCACTGAGATGATGCATGTCCCCACCAGACCCATGAGATAATACCATGCACTTCCTTCATATCAACACATGGGAGATCTTGAACCATTATATCCAAGAATTTTAATAGCCTTCTGAGATCAACACATAGACCATCAAGATGTATTATTAAATATAAATTATATCTATTTATTTGATCCCCTTTCAAGGATGATAAGTTATATAAGAATGAAGAAAATCTCATGAGGATGATGTGTGTCCCCTCAAACCATCCTGATGATGACACTTATCATTTACATGTTGTTTCTATCTAAAAAAACACTTGATCAGCTCCAAAATCCCTTTAAGATGATGTGTGTCCCCACTAGACCCATGAGATGATGCTAAGTGTCAACCCTATAAGGCTATATATGATATCAATAAATTACCCATAAGAAGTGATACATGGATTTATCTGATCCACACATTTAATACAAGGTCACTTATAAAAACCCATAGATTCCCAAGAGCAGTCAAAAGGTGATGCATTCCCAAGAAAGATTATTATGTCCCATGAGAGATAAACCCATCCAAATAAATCCCTAATTACTTGTGAGAGTGATAAGTAGCACTCCCATAGTAGACCAAATTAGAAGGGTCCACCCCAAAGCTTACCATGAATAAAAAGGTGCCACATGGTAGGGAACATATGAGTCATCATATAAAACCACATCCTAGGGATCTTCAGAGTAATCATAGAATTTTACCTACCTAGATTCGAGATAACTAAGCAACCAAGTCACTTTTAGGCCCCACAAGTGCCCAATTGGAATCTATGTGGCACACCACATGTCAAGAGGTAGTAATATTTAGCTTTAAAATTAAAATTGATGGTAAATCAAAGAAAAATTAGTTTTAAAATTGGAATAAAAAGGTGATGATCTCACCATTAATGTTTCACAAACCAAAATTACCAACCAAAGATTGCAAAAGGTTGAGGCAATTGAGGAGGTGTTAAGGCCAATGATCATAGAGCATATCAAGCTAATCCAAGACACACTTGGTTATTTCAATCCCATGATCCTTAAATTTTCTCAAATAGATAAAGACTATTAGGCATGTTCTAAAATATATAATATGGAGGAGACTAAAAATAATACAAATCAACAACAATATCAAGTGAGCCAACAACCACCCCTAGGCCCATAAGGATATTTGGTTATATCTTATAATTTTGGAAATTGAAATATTCCTTTGAAATGTAAATATTCTAGCCACCTAGTTGTATTTGGGTGTTGTTTATGGTCCTACTCAAACTCATATTATGCATTTGATCTTATAAATAGGGGTTGCCCCTTCATTTGTAATTAAAAAAATTATTGCAAAAAATAATGTAAAGAGATGAATAATTTGAGAGACTATCTATAGTGGTGTTTTGTGTGGTTTAGTGACATTTGAATTCTCATGATTTAGATGTCTATTTGTTTCTTTTTTAAAATCTAATTTTTTAATTACATTTTATGTATTCATTTTTTAGTTTGATCTAAATGCTACACTGACTAATTTAGTAGTATACTTGCTCTATTTTCTCTTATTAGCAATTGAATGTGCTATGCAATTAACTATAAATGGATTATCTTTATGAAATGTATGTTTTTAGATATATGCATTCTCCTTCCTCAAAATAGTCAACTACATTTATTCATCTTTGAGCATTATGCTAGGGCTAGTATATGTTAGTTTCATGTATTTTGTCTTACAAGTTAGAAAAATTGGCATCTTCTTTCATCTTAAGCACAACTTATTTCTACCATACTCTAATATCTCTTAGATCTACCCATAAATAAACTTAGTTTAGATCATGATGTATATATCCATTATTCATTTTATTTTGGGCATTAATTGATAAACACTAATATAATTCACAAAGATTGGCAAGAAAATTGTGTCACTACACATACATTTATTGTCCCTACAATAGGGTCTACTTGCAAACTTCAACATGGTGATCACATATCAACCATTTTTGTTATTTCCACCAATAGTTTTACAAAAAAATAAAGCCCCAAGTCATTTTAGGACTTTAAATTGTGTTTTTACATTCCCCTTTACTCCCAAGTGACATAGGGAGCACCAAAAGTGCATCTACACTTATAGATGAGACATTTTTTCATGATATTTATTTCCATTCTTTGCATTGGTATTCCAAAAATTTGGATTATTTTGAGAAACTTGATTTTAATATATCATAAAACATAGTACCACCAATGATATTGAATAATCATGATGAATGTTGATGTTTTAAGCATTTTCAAACAAAACAAAAGATAAAATTATGGTATTGCAAAGTACATCATGATATAGTCATAACCATACTATGTATGTAGTTACACAAAATAATCTTGATAACACACATAAAATAATAAAAATAAGAAGATAAGACAACAAGATTAATCTAGATGATATAAAACACACATAGAAATAATGAATAATTAAAACAAACATAAAAAAATGAAAATAAATGTATTCTAAAGGATTGAAAAAAGTTGACAAAAGATAAAGAAATAAATTTAAACATGAATTATTAGTGACAAAAATGAAGGAAAATAACCAAATTAATGGCTAAAGAGAAAGAAAAGGATAAAAACTACCTTGTAAAATGCCTAGGGATAGAAAACAAACAAGATAACAAATAAAACAATCACTTATATAAACCAAATGAAAAGTTTGGAAGACTTTTAAAAAGGACAAAACTAAACAAAGACAAGACAACTATAGCCAAGAACAAGGCTAAGAACTGAACAATTGAGGGATAACCTGAAGAAAAAGCTTAAGTGAAAATTTGGGAGAATGGATCATGGGGAAGGTAGTGGTCGAACTAACCCTAAATACCCCATGTCTCTAAGCATTACCTACATAACCCACTTAAACATTGTCTATGTGTGGATATCAGACCATATGCAGTTATCCCAATGTAGGAAGTGATGAGAAAGTGGATGATTGATGAAGCAAATGAAGTGTTTGTAATGAAAAGGATACGTGAGTGACCCACCCAAGAATAAGCAAATGGAAGGTTTTGGAAGATGTGAATATGTTTTTGAATTTTTGTGATGTTTTATGATTATTATTTTTTTCATGTTTTTTGGTATTTTTGATGTTTTGGTATTTTGAATGTGTTTTGGATGTTTTTGAATTTTAATATTTTTTACACATTTTAATGTTTTTTTGTGGTTTTTTTTGGATTTTATTGTTTTTTTTTATGTTTTTAGATTTTAATGCTAAAATAAAGTGTAATATGTTTTCCAAAATCATGAGAAATAATGTAGGGGTAGAAATCAATATCAACCTTAAACTCTAGCATGCTATAGGATGAAGTGTCTAACAGTGGACAAAACTAACACACTTAAAAACATGTAATGGATGAATAAAGGATGATGCCCCCAAGTAATAAGGGATTAGTTATATAAAATGGTTTTACATAGATTCTAGAGAACTAGTTTTCACCATGGTACTTATCCAAAGCACCATATAAATGGTTTTTACTTTTAGATGATCTATGTACACATTTTTCTAACTTTTTGATTTTTTTCTAAGATGTAGATTTTTCTAATTTTTGACCTTGGCTATGTCAATAATAACATATAGAACCAAATGTTAAGTATCAAATTTTTTAAGGTGCATGATGTTCATAGGTTCATCAAGATCCTCTCCATATTCTATGGCCAATTTATAATCCCCTGATCCATATTTGGTAATAATGATGTATGGACCTAACCAATTAGGCTAAAATTTCCCCTTCTTTCTATTATCATTAGTGTTTTGCTGATTTTATTTCAAAATAAGATCTATAATTTCAAATTGCCTAGCTTTAATTCATTTTTTGTAGTTACAATGAAGGCAATTACGGTAAACTTGTAGGTGATTTAAAACATTGAGTCATTTTTCATCCAAGAGGTTAATTTCACTTAAGCATGATGTTTTAAATGATTCCTCATCTATGATTTGTTGCAAATATATTCATAGAAATGTAATCTCAACCTCAATAGGTAAAATAGACTTTCTACCATAAACAAGAGAATAATGGGTTTCCCTTGTGGGTATATGGATACTAGTGTGATATACCTAAAAGATAAGATATAATATGGTATTCTATTCATAACCAAATTCATTAAAAGCTCACTTAAGAATGCGTAGAATGTTCTTATTTGTTGCCTCAACTTGGTCATTACCTTGTGGGTAATAGGGAGTGGACCGTCTGTGCTAGATATGGTATGTATGGTAAAGATTTTTAACATCTTTATTTTTTAAGTATTTCCCATTATAAAAAATGAGAGTTGATGGAATACCAAAATGGTAGACAATATGGTTAAGGATAAACTTGGAAATATGCTTTCCAGTCACATAAGTTAGTGACATTACTTCTATCCACTTAGTAAAATACTCAATGGTGGTGATAATGTATTTATTTCCATTAGATGAACTAGGGTTTATTTTCCTAATGATGTCTAACTCTCATGTGGAGAATGGACAAGGTGTTGTGATAGGTTATAAGGCTTGTGAAGGACTATGGATAAGATCTCCCTGCTTTTGACAATGTATACATTTTTTGACATAAGCACAAGAATCAAATTCCATTGTGGGACAATATTAACCAACCTACAAAATCTTTTTGGCAAGAATAATACCACTTGAATGTTCCCCATAAACTCCCTCATGAACTTCTCAAATATTCAAAGTAAATTCTTCATAATTTAAACATCGTATAAGGGTTTCATCATAGTTGTGATGGTACAAGGTGTTATCAAGGATTATATAGTAGGATGTTCCTTGAATGAAGGATTTACATTGGTTGGAGAATAAATTGGATGAAAGTGTATGATTTTTAAGGTATTTATATATATCAAAGTACCATGGGAAGTGGGACCAACCACCTCACAAACCATTTATGATTTTCATTTATCATAAGTAGGCCTACTTAAGTACTAAACCAAGATTTATTTTATTTTATGTTTAAGTCAATTAATGATCCTATTGTTGCCAAAACGTCTTATACTCGATTATTGACTTGAGGCACTTTTTCAAATTGGATGTATTGAAAAGATGTTATCAAGCTATCCACCATTTTATTGTAAAGTATTAAATTATTGTCACATACTTATAATTCATTAGTTAATAAATTGATGATGAGCTTGGAGTCATAAAAAAGAAAGAGATGTTAGATACCCCAATGAATTACCATCTTGACACCTATTATCAACCTTCATAATCTATTATGGTGTTTGTACATGGTAATTCAATATATAATGCCTTAGGAATACAATCCCCTTCAGGTGTAACCAAAAATATGCCTACTCCTAAGACATGATTTGTAAAGGCTCCATCAAAGAATTTTTTTTAAATTAGATATTCATCGACTGACATGATTACATCATTTGGGAATTCTGTAATGCTAAGAACCTTTTCATGGAGTAGTGCTTCTACTAATACATCTACTAGAACTTGCCCTTTGATTGTCTTTTGATTAGCATACTCTAAATCAAACTCACTAACATAACCCACTTAGACATCCTACCTATTACATATTTTTTCAATAGAATATACATAAGAGGGTCAATTTTAAAAATGATTTTTAGTTGATTGTTAAGCATGTAATGCCATAGCTTTTGGAAAGAAAAAATAGTTGCAAGACAAGCCTTTTCTATTTGAGAGTAATTTAATTCATAAGATATCAATATTCTACTCAAGTATTAAACTACTCTTTCTTTTCCATGATCATCAAGTTGTGTTAGCAATGATCCAAGGGCATATTGAGTAACGTAGACATATAAAAAAAAGGGATTGAAAGTAACAGGTGGCATAAATACCAGTGTATTAGAAAGATATTGCTTGATATTATTGAATGCTTTTTTACAATATTCTACCCAGGTAAAAGGTATATCCTTTTTTAACAAGAAGGTGAATGGGTGATATATATTTGTAAGTTGAGAAAAAAACCTTTTAATGGCATGTATATTTCCTTGTAAGCTTCTAATTGATTTAATATTTTTAGGTGGTGGCATATCCGTGATAGCTAAAACTTTTGAAGGATCAACTTTAATTCCAAACTTTAAAATAATAAATCCTAATAACTTTTTTGATGTAACACCAAACACACATTTTCTGGGATTTAGCCTCATGTTATATTCTCACATTTGATCAAATACATGGCAAAAAACCTAAGGATGATATGATATAGATTTATATTTAGCCAAAATGTCATCCACATAGTCCTCCATAATATCATTGATCATATCATGAAAGATAGAGGTCATTACCCTCTGATATGCCACCCCAACATTTTTCAACCCAAAAGACTTACCTAATAACAATATGTCCCTCATGGAGTTGTAAAATTTATTTTATGTTGATCTTATTTAATAATTTTAATCTGATTATAGATTGAAAATACATCTATTAAATACAACATTTCATGACCTACAGTGGAATCAACAATCATTTATATATTAGATAATGGAAATTCATCCTTTGGGCATGCTTTATTGATATCATGGATGTTTATTCATACTTTGATCCACTAAGGTTTCTTAAAAACTATTATAATGTTTCATATCTAATTTGAGTAGTTAATGGGGCATATGAAACCTATAGCTAATTGTTTCTTCATCTCTTCCTTTACTAGTAGTGTTATTTTGGAATGCATTTTTTTGAGTTTTTACTTTACTAGATTTGCATTTGGATGCACCAAAAGGTGGTGAAATAATAAATATATATATAACCCTAGCATATCTATATAAGACCATGTGAATACATAAAAAAATATGTGAAGCAATAGTGTAAATATCTCCCTTTCCTTTGTATTGAGTGATATAACAAGCTTTACAATCTTTGGGTCAGCTTTAGTACTAATGTTGATAGGAACAATTTATTCAATAAGTATACTTGATTCATATTTATAAGCTAGGGGTGGTGTCAGAAGATGACAATATTATTCAACCTCTTCTTATTTTGATGTAGCTAAAGAATTGATAGATTGATGTAATTTATGTTCCCCAAAATATGTTGAATCTTCTAGCTATATTAGAAAACCTTTCTTATGATCACCTGCAAGAATTTGATTCCTAATTTTTAAGACCTTAGATATTACTTAATCATTTTCAAAATGGTAAAATTGGGGTGTAAATTGATGGTCCCATTGGATTAGAGAATGATATTCAAGGTTAAGTGTTAAAATGGTATTTTCATGAAAAAGATTGGTAAAGGCTAGATATTCAAAATGGATAATGATGGAACCTATCTCATTGTTCAATGAATCATGTTTTGACTCACTAAAAGATTCAATTTGGTAAATTTCTAGATGTACATTAAGCAGGTTAAATCTTAGACCACTTGTCCCTTCACTATATTTTAGTGTTATTAGTTCAATGGTACCTTGTTCGTAGAAACCAAGACCTTTACCCTTGTAATTCATTATTTTTCACATGATATATTTTTTAGTAGGGTATATATTAGTGGAAAATAAAGTAGCTAATTCATCTGAGTAAAACTAATAAAAATTTGAATCATCAATATTTTCATCATAAAATATCCCTCCCTTAATAAATTTTGTTGGTTCAAGCTTTTTAACCATTCTTTGATCCTTTAGATGGTTTGGTTTTCCATATTCATTAGGATTGGCATGTATTTTACTTGTATAAAAATCTTGAATAATGTAGTCGTTCATACCTTGATCTATGATTTTGAAATGGGAAGAGGTAGAAGATGATGGTTTGTTGGCTAATAGAGTGGATGTTTTTTTAACAAAGGGATTATTGGAAGCTTACTCAATGAATGCATCATTATAAGTTTTCTTAATGAATGGATTATTGGAAGCTTGGTCAATGAATGGATTATTAGAATTTTGATTAATGAATGGATTATTGGAAGCTTTCTCAATGGATGGTGAATTGTTTAATTCTTTTTCAATTGATATGGATGGAGTTAGAGTATTAATCCAACCATCAAGGGGAGGTGTTTGAAATAAACTCTTAGGATTGACATAGTTTTAAAAATAAGGGTAATCCTCAACATGCGTGAAATTATATTTTGTGACTTGGAGATAGTTGGATTTTTGATATTTACTTTCCAAAATTTTTCAATATTGGAAGGGATGATGATCACCTTAAATAGTTACTTTCATTCCCACATGGTAAAATTTCAAGCACTGATGGAGGGTAGATGAAATGGCATGCATCCATGGGTGTCTAAGGAGTATATTATATGGTAAATCAAGATCGAGAACATGAAAAAGTGGTTTTTTAATGATAGACCCTACCATCAAAGGAAGATGGATTATTATATTCTCCTCTAGTGTTATTACTAGATATCCAAGGTGTTTTATGAGTCTTAGTATACATAGATTAAGGGTTGAACCATTATCTATAAAAACCATCTTTACTTTATGCCTAGAAATTGTAACCTCTATATACAAGGGGAGGTCATGCTCTGAACATGAAGGATAAACATTGGAGTGATCAACCATTACTTGGTTATTTTTTGTCAAAGAACCTATTAAAACTTGTAAATTTGTGGGATCAATGTTTTGAGGAACATTGGACTCCTAAAGGACTTTATACAAAATATATTTATACATAGGGGAAGTCTTGAGAAGATATGAATAGATATGTTATCTGGTCTTTTCTCAATATGATCTATAATGTTGTACTTACATTCAACATTAGAGGGATATGCACTTGGTGAGGTGATATTTTCATGTCTGGAAGTGACCACACATTCATATTTTGGTAAAGAAAAATAATTAACATGCTTATATTGGTTGGCATTGCTTATTCTAGAAGTTTGATTATAATCATGTTAATGATATTAATTATGGAATAAAATGGATGATTATATTGGTTGACATTGCTTGATTATAGTTGTTATTATTTTTGTTTACCCTTACCTTGCTCATGATTATAAAATAAGTCTTGGTATATCCCTAATTTATATTTATTATAATATTTGGATGAAGAGTTTTCCACTGCTATGTCACCTTTATCAATAGGATCTTGAACATAATTTTTTAAGCACATGCATCAGCTTGTTGAATAACCTCTTATCCAATAGTACTCATAGTATTAATCCTCTTTGTACCAATTAGGTTTTGGAACATTTTATTCAAAAGGTTGTGTGTTTGGATAAATAATCATGTTTACATGGACCAAATTTTGGATTTTTTTTTTTTTTTAAAATTTGTCTCCTAATTGAGAAAAATTATGTTTTGGTCTTCCCTTTTTTGGTTTCCCACCAAGAATTGTGATGTTATGGGCTGATTGGTTATGTGTTTGAGTTTGCGGGTTCTAAATCTATTTTACATTTGTGACACCATCCCCAAAAAGATTCTTATTTTTAGAAAATAATTTAGGTTTGTCTACTAGTTTAGAGGAATTGATATTGTCTAGCTTGAAGATTTTAATTATACCCCTATTGATCAATGTTATTTCTACCTAAAGTCCCTTTTTTATAATCTCATAAAAATACCATGGGTAAAGAAGTAGCAAGTGATGTCCTAAATCTAAGTTCAAGTTGTTCAAGAAAATTTCAACCAATTCTATTTCTAGAAATGACCATGAAAAGTGGCTTACCATTTCCCTTCATCTTTTAAGGAAAGCAACAAAGGTTTTGCCATTTCATTATTTGTTATTATGTAAGTCTAGTGTGGTCAAGTATTTCTTAATGTTGTAAGAGAATTGAAAAACAAATATTTTAGATAGATCTTCAAAAGATAAAATATATTCTTTCAGGAGTCTTGAAAACCATTCAAGGTTATAGCCTCCAAGGATCCACGGGAATAAATTCAACATGAATTTATTATTATAATCAATGTCTACACATGCATGATAAAATATCACTAAATGTTCCCTGGGATCTCCTTTTGCTTTGTACTTCTCGAATTTAGGGAGCTCAAAATATTTTGGGAATGAAGTAGTCATCTTTCTCACATAATAAGGATATGAACAAATATATTAAAAATTAAAGTGATTTTTTTGGTTGTAGGAATCATCTTGAAAGCCTTGGACCCTATCTTTGATGTTTTGAAATTTTTACATTGGAAGAGGGGATAGTTGATCCATTTGACTAAAAGCATTAGGTGGTTGATTAGTAAATTGGTTTGTTTATTGGGGATGTTTGAAAAATTGTTGGTATTTTGATTACTGTAGTTAAGGTTTTGAGGTTGGGAAAAAGTATTAGTGTTATAACCAAGGTTTTTATTAGTACCAAAATTCATTTGACTTGAATTTAGGTTGAAACTAAAATTGGTTTGGGTTGGGTTTGGATTTTGGGTAGAACTAAGATTAGGAATTTGCATAAAATTTAAACTTGCTTGGTTTAGATTTGGGTTAAAGTTTAGGTTTTTTTGACATGGTAGTGCTAAATTTCATGGGATTAGAACTAGTATTTTGACCAAAGTTTTCTTGGTTAATCACATTTCGATTATTTTTTTGAGGAATGTTATGATTTGAACTAAATTGGTTGAAAAGTAAGTTTGGATTAAAGTTAGTATTGGAGTTATTAAGGTTATGTTTAACATTGGATTACATTTGATTTTGGGTTGAATTAGCATTAGGATTTGGAGTAGATTTAAATGAAAGATCTGGGTTAGAACTAGATTGGTTTTGATGTGGATTAGGATTCAAAGGAACCAGTCCCAATAATAATTGAATTGATACATTTGGATTTATACTCAAATTATTGAATGTCCCTGAAGGAACATCAAATATATGATTTGTTAATTGATTGAAAAAACTAGAATATGCATTCCAATTTTGGTTAGGATTGGATATGATGGGTGTGATTTTTGAAAACTATGATTTGGATTGATTTATGAGTTTGAATAAATATTCATGCTCTAACTGATTTGATCATAACCCTATAAGTTTGGGTGTATACCCAAATTAGGTTTAATCAACTTTTGGTTTATTGGACTTGAATTAGATGGAAAACCCATATTCAAGTTGGGATGATTTTGTTGTATGATAGGCAAACTTGTAGTAGAATTCAATTTTTGTTTGGTGGGTTGTAATATTGATGAGTTTGAAGTCACATTCAAACCCATATTATTAGGATGGTTTTGTAAACTCATACTTACATTCATGGTAGGATTACAAAAGGGAATTATTTAATTTGCAAGATTCAAAATTTAGAATCTCTTGGTTTTCTTAATTTGCATGGATTTCTATAGGAAACCCATGACTAGCTTGGGATGACTCTTCACATGAAATAGCTTTACATTTGTCTTGGGAAACTTTTGGAGGAGATATTGAATAAGTAACGAGATCATTATTTTCCTCCAAATAGATTTAGGGATTTTGTTGATTAACATTAGTATAATAAGGCACTTTTCTTCCAATAAGATATTGTAAGTTATGAATATCAAAATTAGAAGGGAATTTGGAACCAAAACCTCAAGACTCGAAGAAACACTTCATTTTTATTGGACATGGTTTATTCATCTAGGGATGGTGGAAGATGGGTAGCTTTGGGGCTACCTTCATCTTGATATGACTCTCCCTCCTCTTCTTCATGTTTAGTGATTTCATGTATTTCTACATGATACTCTTGACCAAGAAACTAAAAGGGGTCATTTCCAAAAGGTTCTTCCCTTGTAGGAGGATTCAAAATGGCCATTTGATGTGTAATAAGCATGATTTGGAAATAAAAAGGAAAATATTTAAAATAAAAAGATGATCTAAACTAACAATACAAACCAAAGATTTGACTAAAAAACTTAAACTTTGAAATGATTATTTTAAGGATGTGATGTAAAAAGAATTAATTTCCAAATATGGATTCTTAGTATGTGGCAAATCATAAGGAAAAAACAAACAATTTTAATCTAAACAAACAAGAAATTACACAAAAAGGGTGAAAACTAAATAATAATGTTGTGAATAACTATTGGGATTTCCATTATCACTCATCCATATGTACTCTCACTTGTGGCCTAATATTTCAAGGCACTAACCATGGAGGATCCTACCATTCCCATGGCCCATAGGGCATAGTTTTGAGGGTGTGTGGAAAATTACTTCTTAACACTAATTGTTAACCAATACACCAATGTTCAATGACAAAGAGGTGATCCTAAGCTTAAGATATATATGAACTTATCTAGGGGAGAGTAAAACCATGGAAGAAATTGATAGATCAGACACACACTATTAGGTCTTATCCCAAAGTTCCCAACACAATCATATGGTTCTCAGTGTGTTTACACTCAGAAATATTAGATCTCAAGTTAGTTACTAAAACCCTGGGTATTGGAGTATAAAATCCTCTCATGTCTGGTGTGTTTAAAACACACAAAAAATTAGGCAATTGAAATAATTAGGTCTTGATTTATATACCCCACCAATAAATATGGTTTGGATTATTGTGTAGTGATGAAATCCATGATCGATAGATCCCCTAAGAAAATAAAAATAAAAAGTAGATACCCATTTCTAATTTTCAAGTTTCATCACCAATGTAACATCGAAGAAAGAGTATAAATGGATATCACTAGGGTAACAAAGATAAATTGTGAAAACATTTTTGATTTCTAGGTATCATTACCAACATAATACCAAGGAAATATCATATGCATATTTCACAACCACAAATAAAGATACTAAAATACAAGTGACGTAATTACTAGGAATTTGAAAATAAAAACAAGAATTTTAGCCACAATAAAAATTGGATTTCAAGGTGTTAGATTATTTGATTTGGATGGAAAATGAGATAACCTACAATGAACAAGTGAAAAACCATGAAAAATAACTAGAAAATAATTCTATGTTACAAAAACATTGTCACACAGTCAAGTCAAAAAAGTAAAATTGAAAAATGACAACATGGAAAAATACAGAGAAAAGAAAACAAAAAAGCAAAAAAACTCATGCTTACTAAATAATTTTACTACGTAAATCAATGATTTTGATAATGAATTTTCTATCAACAGGGATGAATTCACTATGAGAAATGACAAAATCATTACACATAAAAGCAATTTCATTGTGATAAATGTTGGTTTCATTGCAAGGTTTGAGAATTTTCTATGGGGTAAAGCATTTTCATTATAATCTTACAAAAACATTATTTTAATATGAAAATGTTTTTAACCTAAAAAGTACATATAAAACATAAAAATGCAAGAAAAAATAATTTTGTTGTTAAGTCTAGCAGTTTTGTTGCTAAAGTATCCAAATTTGTTGTTACATATAAAAAACATATATAGTCGAATAAAAAACTAGTGACAATAATTTTTAGTCCATACCAGAACTAAAATAAGTGAGATTAAATATAAAATACAAGCATAAACAACAAAAACTAGAAGATAAATGTTATCTAAGTGTAAAAGAAGATAAAAGGATTAAAAAGAAGTCCCACTAGGCGTGCCAAAAATGTATGAACTAAATTTATATATGCAAATAAAGTAAACTAGTCCTAATTTAAGCTAAAATTCAACTAAGCTAGAGAAAAAAATGAAGAAAACAATAATCAAAACTTCACATTCTAAATACAATATTCCTCCATTGTGATGTGTATCTAATTTTCTCTTTCAAGTATGTGGTGATCACTCCTCTAATGCAAAGAGAGAATGGGAAACATTTTGGTGCAAAAATATGACTTTGATTCATTTTGATTAAATTTGGATGAAAAATCTCAAGATCTTGTGATTGTGACTTCAAAAGGGATTGTAAAGGATGATTGTGATATCTCAAGATTTTTTATGCTTCAAAATTGAGATTTATAAGCTTATTTATAGAAGCTTGGAAAAATATCTAATGGTGGAGGATCATTGGGACTTTTTCAATGCTCCAAATGATTAACGATTGAGTATGAGTCCTCACCCATGAGGATGGAGACCTTTTCAACCTAGTTGAGGAAAGAGTGGGGTTGGTTAGTTGACTCAAAAATATTTAGTCAATTTTCTTGAAAACTCAAGGGAGGAGTCATAAGAGGTGGAGAACTTTATGGATTTGGTTGGGATGAGGGATAAAAAGGTGGGAGAGGTTTGAATAGGTGAAAAATCTAGATTTAAATATTTAAAATAAGTATTTAAATGCGCATAACTGACTTATTCATTATGTTGAATTAATCAATTATTTTAAGTTAGGCAGAAATGTTATTTGTTAATTTAAGAATAATTATTAAATAGATTAGGTGCAATTTAAAACTAAATGAAATTTAGGTGTCTACACCCACCTTCCATCCCTCTTCTCCTAACCTAAACCCCTTTTTGGTAGTTTACATGACTATGCCGGCAAGGTCAACCCTCTATTGTTATTTACAATATCTTACTAAGAACTAACTTTGCCACCATGGCCAACTTAGTTCATTATTTAGTGAGTTTATTGTGAATTACAATACTAGGTCAACTGGGTCAACCCTGTTAGTCAAAACTTTTGAAAGGGCTTAGGGTTAAATCCTCCTATATATAAAAGATATTTTTTACATTATTTAAATAATATAATAAGAGTTATTTCACATCTATTTATCCACCATTATGCTTGAGGAACAAGCTTAAGGTTTTATACTTTCTTTAGAGATATAGATCTTGTCTTATGGAGAAGTGTTGTGGATGCATTGATAGGTTATGTATCCTAGACCTGATTTATCCTTGTCATCATTACATACCACAACAACCTCTTAAAAATAACCTTTTCTAAGGTAGAGATTGAGGCTCAACAAGTTCATCTTCAAAAGTAAGTATTCCTAACTTTGTCCCGCCTTTGTAAGAGTAGATAGATATGCATTTGTACTTCTCTTCCATGAATTAAGATTTTGTATAGATTGACATGAGTATATGTATTATATGCATGTTTAATTTTGTTTTTTATTATCCCCACTTTAATGAGCACTATATTAGATTTCTTTTTTTTGGCTTGTTATTAGTTTAGTGGATATGAAAACATAGGGCTTAGTTAGGGTTATTGCATGATTGTACTTGACTAGAGGCTTTGAAACCCTTCTTAGTATTGTTATTATGATAAGAGATCCCCAAATTATGTCTAAAAGATCCACATATTGGTTATGTTCATGATTATCTAATGCATCCCCAATCAAAATTGTAAGTATGATATATCATCTTCAAGTTAGGATTGATTTATAGACACGATGAATTTTTGATTACATATATTTTGATGAACCTAATGTGAATCTAACCCTTGCAAGTTTTTTTTCACATTTTTCATTAATTTATCAATTTATTTATTACTTTTCTATATTTGTGATAGTAGGTTAATACTAATGATATAGTTTCTAACTTTTGTGTATAGGTTTAACACACAGTTGCATAAAAAAGACACTATTATATTTTTATAGGTCTTCATTAGATACAGGTTACTAGGTTTAATAGGTTGACATAATATAGGTTTTCACTTCTAAATAGGCTACTATGTTGGTAGGGTTGACATAGTACACTTCCAAACTTCCAAAAAACATACTAGGTTGACTAGGCTGATATATTATTTTAGACAACTTCTATAAAAGATACTAGGCTGACCAAGTCGGTATAGTCATCTTAACAGTCTTCAATAAATCGAGAACTACAAAACTAGGTTGACCCAATCAATATAGTTGGCAAAATTTGCAAGTAATATTCAAGGCACTTCAACAACAATCACACATTCTTCTACATCTTCCAGCTCACCAAGTTTCCTCTCTCTTTTTCTTTGTCATTTATATTATTAATTATAGTTCTATTTTTCACAGTTTGCAATCTTTAAAACTACCCTTATACAACAAACTAGGTCAACCTTATTGACTTAGTTCTATATTATGTTTTTTATCTATAAGACTAGGTTGACATTATTAACATAGTTCTTGAATACCCTTGCTTCAATAGTATAGTAGCGACACTATTGACTCTATTATATAATGTCTACATACATTTTCATCTAAACTAACACTATACTATGTTTAAAATTTAAAATTAACATCTATATGCTAGTAATTACTTCACATTTTCACTTTCAGTTGTTTGTAAGCTTATAATAGATCACATAGTCTAATTAGGTGGTTTTTAAATATACCATTTAGTTTCACTATTTTTATCTTTCTTTCACACACTACCAAATCACATAATATTAAAAATGCATTTAAACAATTATCTACACAAGGCCTACCTAATTGGATTTCATCACCAAGAGGGAAGCTGAATTGATTTTATAGCCAAGTATAAATAGGTGGTTAATGGTATATATTGGTAAAGCACCTAACACCCTTATCATTATAGGATTGTAAAGTGGTAGGGTAGGCCCAAATATCAAGCCAATAACATTACCAACATAGATACCTTTCAACATAAACCTCTTGAAACCATCCATAGATTACTTTTGAGTTCCTACTTTTAGCCAACTTCCCTATCACACTTTAAAAAGAACTCTAATAATCTAACAATATTTAGGATGACCACTTAGTTAATTTAAGTTCCAAGTTGACTTCTTGCTCGATCATTGTATGTTGTATTACAAAAACATGCATTGGCCAACATTGGTACAAGGTTTTGTGCTATGTATCTTAATTGTATCTTCCTCATTGTCCCAATTGATTGTGTGTTTACTTCCATTTCTTACTTTCAAAGTACATTGAAAAAAAATTCCTACTATATTTTTAGCATACTAAGTTGACTGTGTCAACTTAGTATCATTCTTAACTATCTCCTTAACATACTAAGTCAATTATGTTGACTTAGTATCATTCATAATTGTCTCCTTAGCATACTAAGTCAACTATGTTGACTTAGTATCATTCAAAAATATCTCCCTGGCATACTAGGTTGATTGTGTCAACTTGGTATCATTTAGAACTATTTCCTTAGCATACTAAGTCAAATGTGTATACTTAGTGTCATTTAGAATTTTCTCTTTAGCATACTTAGTCGACTATGTTGATTTAGTATCATTTAAAACCATCTCCCTAACATACTAAGTCGACTAGATTAATATAGTACCTTCTAGGCTAACCTTATACCTTTTTTTGGCCAATTTTGTTCCTTTTTTTCTTGATCTCTGATCCTACTTGGCCTCATGAAGCCACTTATCAAATTATTTCTTAATAGTCTCAACCCATTCCAAATTTACATGGGTTATTCTATCCTACCTCACTTATCTACCATAGAAGATAATTCTTTATGGTGTAGATTTTCCCCACATGGTTCTAAATATTTTCAATCTTGATCTACCCCATATCATATAGTAGATCCATATAATACTATTAGATAAATCCCAAACCATGAAAATTATATACCTTATACCACTTTTACACATTCTAAATATAGAAGTCGTAAACTCATTAATCCATGTACATCAAATGTTGGAACCACACATTATGTTCCACCTATTATAACCAATGTTCATAATCCTCTTGTTACACCCATAACAAAATCACCAAGTCTTATTGTTTCCCAAAGTAGCATGGTTGAAACTAATGTTTGGAATCCTCCACCTATAAATAACCCTCCTCCCACCAACACTACCAATCCTCCTCCTAACAACACTAATACCCCACCTTCAACTATTAATGCATAAATTGACACAACTCAAATAGTTCAACAAATGAACATCATGCAAACAACTAATCATTCCCAAATGATGCACATATAACAACATTTATTACACATGACTAGTAAACCACCTAAAGTTATCATGCCTCAACCAAATCAAACTTCTGTCCCTCCTCTTAGAGATTCCACTGGGAATATCATCCCTCAAACTCTAATAAATTAAAAAATGCTTCAAAATCTTCAAAATAAACCTTTAACCCCATTCATTGCATCTATAGATATTGGAAACACTTATCCAACTATCACATATGATGGGACTAAGGACCCTGCTATCTTTCTTAAGTTTTTTGGTAATCTCTATAAAGAATAGGTCTAAAATAACACCTTTGATACCACCAATCCCTTAGCCAAAACTTTTGTTGGTCATTCACTTAAATGGTACAACCAAATTCCTAGGAATTCCATATCATAATTAGAGAATTTAGTCAATGATCTAGTGAAGTAATTTCAACATGATAATCTTCCTAAAATTTACCTTAGCCATTTCATCAATGCCAAGCAAATTTATAATGAATCTACTCAAACATTTATCAAATGATGGAAGTCTATAGCTCACAAAGTGGACCATAACATGAATGATGATAATCCTTTAAAACTATTTGTTATTACTCTTAAAGTTCCCATTCAATACAAAGTTCAAATCTTTTCCCCTAAAACTTTTGACGAAGCCTTAGACCAAGAAAAAAGGCAAGACTTTCTTATGACTCAATTTGAAAAATCTTAAACAACTACTAAAGAACCTTTCCAATCATTTTCTCATATGATTGATTCATCTAAGCCTCCCAACCTTAAAATAGAGCATCTATTCAACCAATTTTAACCCAACACACCCTCCCTTGAGTCTATAACAACTTAAGAAAAAATTACTACCCTTTAAACCCATGATCTTTGATCCTTCCAAACCTCCTCCAAAATGGTAAAATCTTGATAAATTTTGTTGGTGGCATGCTACTATAGGTCATTATCATGAGTCTTGATGTGATCTTAATCAATTTCTTCTTGATTCCTTACTTGGTCTACATGTCCATATTAATACTCCAACAAAATAATGTTATCAAGATTATCTTCAAGATTCCCAAATTCAATCTCAAGAACCATAATCACATCAACATCAACTACCTAAGGAATAATAACAATTATCCCATACCTACACCTTATCCACTAATGTTGTTCAAACCATATTTGATCCTTCTTCCTACACCAATAAGTAAAGGATAACTAACATGAACAACTTTAGCCATATCATTACATCCATTGAACCTCAACCTCTCAGATCACATGAACCAAAAGAATACCTAGTTCAAATTCCTACTCCAAATCATATCATACATGGTCCTCCTTTACCTCCTATATCTCTTCATACCTATCTTACAAACCATATTTAAAATTCAACATCATTAAAATATAATAAACTAACACATTTATCTATCTCCAAATACACCTACCAACCCAATGTAAATCATTTTAATGGTTCAGTATTACCTCACTCCACCTCACATGTTGGGGTATCTTGCGGTGCCCATCCACATGTCCCTTCAAATTTTGGGGCATCTTATGATTCCCATACCTACATCCAATTACCCATCAAGGCATCTTATGATGCCCACTCTTTTTCTAAAATTCATAATACCAACCAAATTCAACTTCAAGAAATCTTTAAAGACTTATAGACTTGTACTTCACATGCTCATCTTTGATATAGATGTTAGCATAGATATTTCTTGTTACTTTTGGGTCTCATGTTTCTTTATTTTTATGCATTTTACTTCTTTTAGTCATACTTTACTAGCATTGTTTGTCACCTTTGGATTCCTTATTGTTTTCTCACACATTAAATTTGGCATTTGTTTTCATTTTGGTTCTTATGTATTGCTTTCATTTTTGTCTTTTTTATCTCATTATTTTCCTTAGTAGCTTCATGATTATTATTTTTCCTTCATTTAACATTCACCTCATTGGTGTTCACCTTATGAGTTAAAGTGTAAGAGCATAGATAATACCTATCCTTCCTCATAAATTACCACATTAAAACATATTTAAACCAATTTTTGGGATGACTACTAATTTCATTGGTACTTGTACTAGATCCATTGTAGGTTAGTATGGCTTCTCTAGTGACATGACTATCATAAGTATATACCCATCTCTTTCATAACACTATTTAACCTCCTTGTTATCATCTAAAAGCATATTCATAATTTTATCACTTATTACATAGATGTATCTCTCATGATCCCAATATTTCCCTTATTTCCTTTCATTTGAGGCTCACATCAGTCAATTTTGAGATTGCACACTTACTTGTGGGCAAGTCTAGGATTCTTTAGACACCTTGGTCTTTAGGCCCTTTTCTCTAGTCACCAAGTGTAAGATCTATTGTGTTTGTCACCTATTTCACTCATGTTTTATTCTCTAAATCCATATGGAAGAGGAGGAATACAAAAATCCAAAATAATTCAAAAGCCAAAACAAAAAATACAAATAAAAGGCAATGATTTAAAGTTAAAAATAATCTTAAAAGTTAGATCACACCAAAAGATATGATCTATATTTGGCATATCTCCTATCTTAGTCTAAGCTCAAACTCCAAAATTAGCCTCATGATAGAGTTGAGATATATTGGGGTGTGGTATTCCAATAGACTAGGGTAAGAGTTCTCATTATATCATATACACTCTAGTACCACCTACTTTCTCATATAAGTACCCAATATTTGTAGTAGACTGATTACTCTGTAAGGGGTCCTAAGGAATAGGGAAAATATTGTGGGAAGTTAGGTCCATTTTAATTTTCATTCATATAGCCTTAATGGGTTGATATATGTATTTAACTTATTAGCCCAAGATTTGTGTTCATTAGTTAGTGTTCTAAGTCCTTAGTGTTGATAGTTCTTAGCCTTTCTCACTTGCCTAGTATGTCTCATTCTTGCTAAGGATATTCACATCACCCATGTGGCACCTCAAATTCCTTATTTAAATAACATTTTCCTTATATTACCCTTGTTTTATATGTATTTTAGTTGATCACATCCTTGATCACATCTACCTTATTTATGCCTCTTGGTTTTTAGTTTGTGAGTTGTATTGTAAGACCTTGGATAGGAATAGACCTTCCTCACAAACACACTTACACCATTTACCACACCATCTCATATTAATAATATTTATGTCATTAGGTGGTTTTTTCTTACATTTCATCTTATAGCAAACACTAAGTTTGAGTTTTCATCCTTTACTGATTTTGATTTTCATTTATCCAACATGTTCTTGTTTGACTTTATGAATTTCACTTATATTATATATGAAATTTGACATTCTTATATGTTTATATTTATGTATGAATTCTTAATATTTATCTCACATCTTGAATTACATATCATTTTTAGTCATTTATGTTTGATTTGACATGCTCATCTTACATGAGGTTACTTATCACTTACTTCCATATGTTTATTATATTTGTATTGTATTGACATTCCTTTTTTCAATTTATGTTTTAAATGCTTTCTAATGTGATTTAATATGTTATATAATCATTTTTAATTCATTTTACATCCTTTTATCATTGATTTGACTTCAATATTCTAGGCGTGCCTTAGCAATCCTAATTTGCCAATTTTCCTAAGTCCCTCATATCTTTATCTCTACTCACTCTATTTTCAAACAATAAAAAGTTACAAAATCATGACATAGTAGAGAATATTTTCCACTAATATATGCCTATATTCCAAAAAAAATTATTTTTTATTCTTTTTCACTAATCTCTATAGGTTTGCCTAATGTTCCTCACATTGGATGCCTTCACATCTCTCATAATCTTCTTCTTTATTTACAACACTAAGGTAAGTAAAATTATGTGTTTTTAAATTTTGTCCTTTAACTTATCTTATTTTCTCTTTATTGCATCTTAATTAACATCAATTTTATTTGTCATCATGTTCTATTCCCAAAGCACCATATTGTGTTGCACTTATATGACATGTATTGAGCTTTGATTAGGGCATTCATATACACATAATATTTTCAAAATTTTATCAATTACTAATGCTCTTTATCTTGTAGGAACCCATCAAGTCTCAATCTCTCTGAGTGCATGCCTTAATGGGTACACTAGGAAAGGGGTGAGTAGACCATTAGTTCTTTGCAAGATTACTATCCTTTTTACCACTTGTTATCTACAGACTTGTCTCTTGAAAACCATTTCCCTAATATTGTTTTTATATCTTGTATACAACTTCATTCATTTCCCACATTTCATCTATCTTTTCCTAACCTAAACCCCTTTTTGGTAGTGTACATGACTATGTCAGTAGGGTTGACCCTATATTATTATTTACAACAACTTATTAAGAACTAAGTTAGCCACCATCACTAACTTAGTTCATTATCTAGTGAGTTTCTTATGAATTACAATACTAAGATGACCAGGTTGACCTTATCAACTAAAATTTTTGGAAGGGCTTAGGGTTAAATCTACCTATATATACAAGATCATTTCATCATTATTTAGAGAAGAGAATAATATTTAATAACTATTGCACATCTACTTATACATCATTCTACTTAAGGAGTAAGCTTAGGGTTTCATACTTTCTTTTGAGACACGGATCTTATCTTGTGGAGAAGTCTTTTAGATGCATTGATAGGTTGTGTAGCCTAGAGTTGATTTATCCTTGTCATCCTTGCATACCAAAATAACCTCTTACAAATCACCTTGGACAAGGGAGAGATTCAGGATCAATGGGTTTATCTTCAAAGCCTAGTATTCCTAGCTTTGTTCTTCCTTTATAAGAATAGATACATATGAATTTGTACTTATCTTCCATGCATTAGGATTCCATATACATTGACATTAGTATATGTCTTATATGCATGTTTAATTTTATTTTTATTACCCCTACTTTACACCACAATCTTTGGTGAGCATTAAATTAGATTTATTTGTTTTGCTTGTTATTAGTTTAGTGAGTATGAAAACATAGGGCTTAGTTAGGGTTATTGTGTGATTGTGCTTGACTGGAGGCTTTAGAACCCTCCCTAGTATTTTTTTGTGATAAGAGATCCACTAATTGGGTCTAGTGGATCCGAAATTGGTCATGTTCTTAATTATCTAATGTATCCCCAATAAAAAATTGTAAGTATGATCTATCTTCTCCAAGTTAGGATTGATTTATAGATATGATGCATTTTTTATTGCATGTATATGATTATTAAGATGGAATTTTGGGTTTCATCATGCCCTGAACATGGGTTTCATAATGGGAACAATTCCAAGTTCATTTATGGTGCTCAATCTCAGCTACACAACTCAAATATAAACATAATCTATCCAATTTAACCAATGCTAAGTAAACAACAAGAAAATAATAAAAGAACTAATGATAATGAAAAAAACATTTGAGATTCCTTTATTGATAAATTCTAAACATCAAGATAGTAAGGTTTCATATTATTATGAAAATAATGATGACATTCTTACTGATATGACTGATGAACAATTGTGCAAGCTTAGTTTTGATTTTCTTGAGCATCTATTAAAATGATATTCACACCTATAGGACTTAGTACATATAATATAAATCCATCATGAGAGGATAAAAAATCAAATACAAATAAAGTCAAGGAAAATATAATAGATGAACATGTGAATTCTTTATATACAATCCATCCCTCTTGTCTAAAAAATTTATGTCAATGTTACAAGGGACATTTTTAGATACATGTTAATAATATTAAATCCTCAAAAAGGTCACCATAATATATTTTATAGATCATGGTACAATAATATGTCATGCACATAATAATTTCTAAGTTACTTGAGCACAATCTAAAATCTTTACCTCTTAACAGGAATAGGTCAGGAGGCATGCTAGTATGTATTAAGGGATCACCATATTTTGATTATTATAGGATCACATTCCACAATAAAAATCATTATGGTAACTACATAAACAAATTTAAGAGTTAAAAAATGGACACACACACACACACACACACACACACACACACACACACACACACACACACACACACACACACACACACACACACACACACACACACACACACACACACACACACACACACACACACACACACACACACACACACACACACACACACACACACACACACACACACACATATATATAATACAAGAACAATAATATATACCTTTGATATTTAAAAATAAAAATTCAAAATTACAATGGCACATACTCAAAAATAACCATGATAAGAAGATCTAACTATTATTAAAAATATTTATGGGGATTATTATGAGCATCTCAAGATTGATGTAAAACATTTGGACATAGTTTATAGTGTTACAAATTTATGATAGATGAGACATGATATACATGAGTGTAAACAAATGTATTGACATTTAAGCTAAAACAATGCACTTATGACTACTCCTTTACGCACTTACCTCTAGACCTATCCTAAGTCCCTTTTGATATTTTTTTACTGCCATACACATGGAGGGCTCACTCATCTAAGCTGATTAATGACCTGAGATGCACCTATCCAACATGATATAATCCTAATACATCATTAAATCCATTATAGACCCTTATATTGGACAACACTTCCCTATTAGAGAAGAGTACCCCACTCTATTGTCCAACTGCCCTTTCTTATCTTCTCACTAAATAATGGCTAATTTAAAAAATCTAAAGTTATGGAAAGGTTAGTTTATGTCCTTAATAATACCTATTTGAAGTAATTTCAAAGATATGACTATATAAACACATTTAAAATCATTTTTAACATAAGATTTTTCCACACTAAAAATCACTATATTTATAATTTCACATTGAGATAAAAATCCCTATTTCTCCCAAATTTTGATTTAATACAACCTAGTAGCCTAGAGCCAGAGTATGAATAAATATCCAAGTTCAAAAGTGATTTTTAAGGTACTAAATCGTAATATTATTACTCATCATCTGACACCTTTCACCAGTTATTTGCACACCACCATAACATGGAATAACTACATGAAGTTTGATCCCTCTTTGGAGAATTATATGTAAGCAATGCTCAGCACATGGGGTGTTAAGGTCACACCCAACTTCAATTGCTGACCTATTTTTCTCCCATTTATTTTCATTGGTATTCACATGTTAAGGAGTTAGTATTTTAAAGAAAAAATAGTCATACAGTGATTTCCATAGCTAATCAAAAGATCCCACACAAAACACAACATACAAAAAAAGGTGAAAAGAACCCATAAATCCTAAATATTTACTACCTATTAGACAATACCAACCTCACAGAGGATAGGAATGCCCCCTCTTATATTTAACTTAGGTAACTATTATCCAAGGCTCATTCATCTATAGATCTAGTTTCACACTCACCATATCCAACCACTATACTAATTTTAGATTTGGATTCCTCCTGTGACACCATTTTCCATATAAGTCTTACTTTTCTATTGCACTTTATTTATAAAGTTGTATTTAACCCTATATTTATATGTGTGATGTCATTTAGGGTTAATAATATATAAATTATTAAGCATAAGAGTGATAAATATACTTATAGTAGGCTAATTATTTTACAAACTCATATAAACAATATTTGAATTTATAATATTGAGATATGTCAAAAATAGAAAGTAAATTTATTGGTTAATATTGAAATAAATTCAAAAATAAAACATGCAAATATAGGATAAAATAGGTTGGAAGTGGACTAGATCAAGATTCTAGAATAGTCATTAGATTTTAGACTTTTGTATTATGTGGCCTCGAACACTTGTTTCATATTAGATAATTGTTTTGATGTTGGCGTCTAGTTTGGACATATATGTCTAATATGGAATAGTGACTAGATATATATGAAACCACCTAGATCCTTCTAGGTTTTTTATCACCTTTCTTATAATGTATTAAAATTATGCACATAGGTTATTTCTCTTTATCAAATGATGAAACCCTAGCTTCCTCACCCTTGGAGTGACTATGGGAAAAAAGGGTTAATGGGTATAGGTTATCAAACTACCCCATGCAACCCTATTTTAATGGAAATTACCTATATAGAAAATAATCTAAATAGAGATTTAGACTTATGTAGTTTTCCCCTATGTTGGCTTGTGTGTGCATAAAGATGAAATGTGTGATAATCAAGTAAATAGAGTGATCTAACTTATAAATTGGAAAAATGTGGGTCATGGGATGCTCATTTAGTAATCCAAACCTATGGGGATACTAATATTATGCTTAATGTGGAAATGGGGATAAATAAGGAAAGTTTGCTCACTTGAATGCTTGATTGAGTGTTTTTTGGTGAGTTATCTTTAAGTTCTTGATATTTTATAGGTGAGGAATGAATTAGGGTTGATCTTATATATACACCAATCCCTTTTGAAAATATATCACATTAAAGAACTTAGGTCAAATTTTAGAAAATGTTTCATTTGTAAATTAGATGAATTTTGGGCACTAGACACTTGGTTTGAAAATGGGCATTAGCATTGATGCAAGTGTCTAACTAGGACACAAGTGTTCAAGAAGCTAGAAAATAGGTATAGGTAAAAAACTCACAAAGAGTGATAATAATTAGGTTTATAAAATTTTACATAGTATAAAAGTCCTAATAATTAGAATAATAGTGGTTAGATTAATAGATAATCAATTTGGCATAAAGAGATAGTAAACACAAGTTGTTTAACAGTGGGAAGGTCTTATAAATGAAGTGTGTAATAATGATAGGTATTTTCCAAGTGTATAAGATTGAGGTGATTCATAATTCAAATTTAATGTCTACAAGTTTCAAAACTAAGCAAGTTTAAAATCAATGAATGCTTGATGTTTGTACTATTATTATCCCTAATTTTTCATAGAAATTTGTCACTTAGGGTAATATACATATTTCTAGGTTTTCCTAAATTTTAGAAAACATTTTTGAACCTATTTATTATTTAAATGTTTCCAAATTCCTAACCATAGATGTTGATAGGTTTTATATGCTTATTATTTTTGTTTCTATTTTTTTTACGATTTTTAGATCTAATAAATTCTATAATAGTTTTAATATTCCATCATTTTCATCTCTCTATCATAATATTTAATAAAATTGTTTTTTTTACTTTAACTAAATTATCACACCAGTTATTCCCAAGATCAATATTTTCATATTTTAGTTTATAAATCCATAATGTTAGAATAAGATAATAGATTTGATGACATAGATAAGATATATTATAAAGGTTTCTCTCAAATAATAATAATATGAAAAATTAATTTATCAAAATCATTAGAGAGGAACTTAAGAAAACATCTAGTGAACAATCATCTAAGAATTTTAACCTTATAAACCCATTAGATACAAATTTTATACCACCTTTCACAATGGGTGAAACTATAGGGCTTAAACATAGTATTATGGCATTAGAAACATGCATTTGGTTATCACACATTCCTTCTCCTAGTGTAAAATACCTTATCCAAGAGATTCAATCTCTAGAAATTAAGGTGTTACATTTAGAGAAAGGTGTTTTGAAACCTAATTAGGCACTAGATTCTCATATCTCTTGTACACTTAACTAGCATACCATATAGCATTATATCCATTACATACATGTTTTGTGATACCCAAGCTTACACTCTATGATGAGAAGGGTGACCAGCAGTAGTATTTCACATAGTATGTTTGGACTATTTGCCTAATGATCTATTATTGACTAAGTTATTTCCAAGAAGTCTCAAATACTATGCACTAAAATGGTTTTATTATTTAACACAATAATTGTTACATGCATTTAATCCATTGGTAGATATGTTTCTATCACATTTTCTAATCAATATTAGTGAGAATATTTAATATGTTCATATTTCCCAACTTAAACAAAAATAAATTGAGCCTGTTGCAAAATATAGTTTAAGGTATAAGATAGTTTGGTCCAAAATGATAAATACTATGGAAGACAAATAATTAAAAGACATTTAATAAAACTATACTCCTATCCTTTCATAAATCTATCATGTTTAAATTATTTACCTCGTTCATAGCTTTCTATCACACAATAAAGGAAATAGAAGTGAAGTTATTGGAAATGAATAGGCTTAAGCATACAACTAGTTCATATCCAAATACAAAGAGTTAAAACAAGCCACCGCACAAGGTGAGGCCAAATAATAATAAAAATGATCAAAATATAACATTACATGTAGTTTCAGAGCATATTCTATGTATTGTTTTATCATCTCATCCAAGGTGACAATTTACTAATAGACTAGAAGATCCATATAAGGTCCTCAAAATGCTATTAGAGTGAAATGTCATATCTCTTCCTCCCATTAAAAATATTTATGTGAATCCACCTCTTAGTTTTTGACCATAATGATTTTTTCAATTATCATAGGGCACCAGGCCATACTACTAATAGATGTATCAGTTTGAGACACAAGATTTAGGATTTGATAGATGCAAACATCATTTATGTGGTACCCCAATAAAAAGTACAAAGGATAACCAAGTAAAAGTAAGGCAATGAAAATATTCAAGATCATTTTCCTAAGCATATATATAATGAGATATTAGACACATTAGGCATGAATTATGCATATAATACACACCCCACTAGTTTATTACCATCACATGTAGAGTAACAACATCCTTTGAATGGTATCATAGGTTCCTATCATACCTTACGTGAATCTAGGCCATCATCTCATTTAAAAATGATGAGATAGTATATGATGCCTTATATTTTCACTCTCTATTTTTTTGAGCTCATGTTGATCACTATCCTATTCAGAGTGTCATGGTTGATAATGGTTTAAGTGTAAACATGTATAAATGCACTTTTTTATCATCTTAGATATGCATATCAAGATTTTATTCCCACCACCATGGGAATAAAATTATTAAATTTTCATATTTATATCTCCATTAGTGAGAATAAATTAACATTATAGGTTGGTCCCACACATGTTGCCACCAAATTCATAGTTTTAACCAGTTTAGGGTTATTTGATGTATTATTAGAATGCCCTTAGATTCAAAAAATTCTTGCAATTATTTTATAGTTCATAAATGATTAAAGTATATACATTCTAATGAGGTCATTATAATTTTAGGTATCCATTATTATTACCCTCTATCATAGATATATTTCATTACTACATAGTACCTTTCATGTGAGCCACCAAAACATGTGCAACCTACTCAGATGTTTCCACATCAGATATCTACCCTTGCACGAAGGCCTATCCTTGAGACACCTCTTCATAGGATATTTATTATAAATTATAGATATATTCTCTCTACTTCTAAGAATCCTTGATTGATATTATAAAACACCAAAGGTAATTCACATAAGGCACTAATATGGGGCTCACATACTTTAGATGGGTTCAAAAAATACCTATAGTTCATCATGATCCACCATAGAAACAACATGATATAGATCATTAGTATGGTAGTGAAAATTATAGTGATTTAGGTATTCCATATTTATATTCTCCATTAATCTTAGTAAAATCACCATATCATACCCATTTCCCTTCATGAAAGGTTACCATTCATTTTCTTGACACATGACCTATTGATTATGAGTCCCTTGCAAGACTCATCAATTAGTATATCTCTATCAATTAGTACATACTATTTATATGTTTGTGTAAAAATTAAAAAATATTTAAATATTCCATAGAATACCAAAATTAATACCTATGCATGTACTTTTTCATACATTAATTCATTTGTGCATGGTTATTCAGTACTTACTTTAGCTAGTTTTATATCATATATGGTTCGCTAGTGTACATGAGTGAATAAAAATTACATAGAACACAATTTATAGACTTATTTTAGATAATATGACTATTACACATTTAAAAATTACAATTGGAGAAGAGTGTCCTACTAGATAGGAGTGCCCTTCTCTAGTGTCCATAACCCTATTGTTGTCCTAGTGAGATCAATTTACCACTTATCAATTTCAAACCACACATAGGATTTCTATACCATCTACATTCATCATCTAGCTCACTAGAGTCATATTATACATATGTATTATCCTTATTTAGATACCTTATCTTACTTAAATATAAGTTCTTTACATAGAATTATATCTTTTGATATTGCTCACTCACTGACATCTAGTTATTTTACTAGTTATCTCAATTATTTAATATATTCATATTACAACTTAGTTATTATTTATCAATAACATATTATCATGCTTATTTTTCATGTATATTTCTTAGCTTTATGGCTTGTATGCACTGTCTCTTTTCCATTGATTACATTTGAATGTCTTTTGTGTGTGGATCTAAGCCTTCATCTTTTGTTTATATGTGTGTGAGGGCATTTCAATATGTCTTTGTGTGTGTCTTATATGTGTATGTAGACATTTTAACATGTCCTTCGATATGATTCTAAGCCTTCATTGATTTTTTTTATGTGTGTAAGGACATTTGAACATGTCCTTGTGTGTATTTTTATTTGATTGAGTGACATTTGAACATGTCTCATGTATGTATCCTCTTGGAATTATATTGTATGATTTTTGTGCTTTGCATGTACTCTTTGATTTTGTGTGTCATAGCCATGGCACCTTGATTTATTATTTACTAATATTTCAATGCCATGATGGAAATCATCCATCCACTTAACCCTTATAATTTTATGATTGATATCATGAATTCCTCCCTAAGTATTTCTATCTAGAATTACATACTCAATTTGATCACTTATATGCATGCCTAAATGTTAACATCTATTTAGACACTCTTGCTATGAATTCTCATTCCTACATGCATATCACATTACTATTATGTTTATTTTATCTATATTATGATGCCATGTTTATCCATCTTACACTATTACTCAAGTTTACATCTTTATGTCATAGTAATCTATTTCATAACTTTTTATTTTTATTCAAGTTAGTGTGTAATCTCAATAACTCACCTCAAAAGAGGGGGCATGCATAAAGGTTTGTCTTAGACACCTCCCAAATCATCACACATATAATTTGGTAGTTATTACATAGTTATCATAGTTTAAATCTCATAAAATTCACAAAAAGTGATTCTGGATAGGATCATCCTATTAGACAAGAGAGCACTTCTCTCTTGTTCTTCTCACCATTTTTATCTAAATGTATAAAAACTATGCATTTCTAGAATTTATAAAAATCTTGGTTTACCCAAGATAGTATGTAATAATTTTACAATGTCAATTTATAGAATCACTTAATTTTATCTCAAATTTACTCATTTTGGGGGCATGTGTATGATATGTTGTTCAAGGTTAACAATTAGGTTTTCTCAAAATCATATATATCATATTTGGGGCATGTGTGTGACACATGGCTTCTTAATTACTTATTTTCTACACTAGTTTCACAAATGTAATGGCTAATCCATGTCATTATACATGTTTTATACACTAGACCCATATTTTTTCATAATATGTTTGTCTTTTTTTCATCATAATTAAACCTTAATCCTTTTATAAAAAAATTGTTAACTATTTGCACTATTTTTCACTAGAATGATCTATTGGATTCATATAGGTATTCAAAATTAATTCACTACTTTGGGTATGCAATGATGGAGTCAAGTAAACTTTGAGTTCTTAAGCACACTCACCAATTTATGAGGATTTAGGCATGCATAATCCAATCCAAGCTAGTCAATGCAAATTAAATATCCAAGGGTCCTACCATATACAATCACCAATATTACAACAAGAAAACACAATGGTTCATATACCCAATTAGGTGTAGTTTTTCCTTATCATTCTCTATCATCTTGTATTTTTTTAATATTAAAATTAAGTAAATATTAATATTACATATGTTTCATTTTAGGTATTTATGGAGCATAGTTCAACACTATTTCTTACATTCAAGACCACACTTCATAGGCAAGTTCAAGTACACACTTTTCCTTTTACTCTATTATTTTCATTTTAATACATTATTAAAATAAAATGAAAGTAAATGTAGACACAAATTATAATTTAAGATAAATTAGTGTATTTTTTACCATTCATTTACACACTTAGCTTTCGACCTATCCTATGGCCCTTTTGATCACTTTCAACCACATTATGCATTAGAGACTCACTATTCTAAGCTAATTTATGACCCCATAATTAACCTATCCATCATGATATAATTATCAACCATCATTAAATCCATTCTATACCCTTAGCATCATTTTTTATCCTCATTAGACAATAGTACCCTATTAAACAAGATCACCCTACTCTATTATCAAATCCCCCTCTCGTCCTCCCACCAAATAATCACTTATTTGAAAATTTTAAAGTTATGGAAAGGTTAGATTATGTCCCTAATAAGTGTCATTAAAATTAATTTTGAATATATTACTATATAAACATATTTAAAACCATTTTCCAAACAAAAGTCTTTCACACTAAAAGTCACCATAATTCTAATTACACATTGAGATAAAATTCCCCATTTTTCCCAAATTATGATTACATATAACCATAGTATCCTTGAGATAAAGTATGAATACATATCCAAGGTCACAAGTCACAATTGAGGCACTTAATCACATTGGTATTACACCAACATCTCTCACTTTTCACCAATTATTCACACACCACTATATCATGGTATAACTACATGAAGTTTAATCCCTCTTTAAAGTTCTAATATGTAGGTAACACTTAGCACATAGGATGTTGAGTTCACACCAAACATCAAATTTCAACCTATTTTTCTCCCATTAATTTACATTGGTATTTGTATGTGAAGGATCTAAGGTTTTGAATTAAAAATAGTCATATACTGGTCTCTACAATTGATCAAAAATACTAAAACATATAGATGAAGGCAAAAAAACCAAAAAATACTATATCTTTACTATCTTTTGGATAGTACCAACATCACAGAGGATAAGAGCACCTCCTCCTCCTATCTAGCTTAGGAAAATATTATCCAAGGCTCATTTAGCTATAGATCTAGTTTCATAGTCACCACATAAAGCCACCATGCCAATTTTAGATTTTAATTCCTCTCATCACACCATTTTCTAGCTAAATCTTAGTTTTCTATTGCACTTTCCTTATTTAGTAATGTTATAAAAAAAGGTTTAGTTTTATAAGTCATTTATTCTATCAAGCACTTATTTAGTTATCCAAGTCAATTCTAGAATTGTTACAATTAGGCACAAACATGGAATAAACATGTGGTGCTTAACATATGTCACTTTACTACATTGACATCAATTCACATAAGGCACAAGACTTATGCACTTACTTGAACTACAAAGAAGAAAGAAATGGGGCTCACATTGGGCTAGTCATGCCATGGCATAACTTAATATTCAAGGGGATTGGTCATTTATAATAATGGTATTTACAATTTCATCGATGTAAGCCATTTCTAGGCTAGGTTGAGGGTCGATAAGTGCAAAGCCTATTTAGGTAAATACATTCAATCATATTGGTGCAAGTTTATATTAGGTTAATGTATGGTATTATGGGTGCAATCCTATGCTTTATCATGCTTAGCATAATTTAGGCACTTGGGAAGTTCAATGGAATATCTTAGATCAAGGGTTCATGTTGGGTTAGTGCTTCGAGTAGAGGTATCATGACTTGGCACAAGATCTTTCCTATACTTATATTATTTCAACATAATATGTTGGAATCATCATAATTATAGGGATTCCATGAATTTCATGAACCAAAATATTGAAACCAACATTCCTAACATTCATATTTAGTTTATAACACTATAGTCATCTCATTCATCACGCATTTAAATATCAAAGCTAAAGACATTAGACATAGACATAACTATATCAAACTGTAATGGATGTAATCTCATTATTCCTTAAATAAAGTTAAAATAAATAGAGTAAATAATAAATGAGATAGATTAAATAATTGCCTAAAATTACTAAAGGCCCAAAGGCTCATAGACAAGCTTGGGCACTATAATGGGGAACCTCAAAAGCATATATGTTAATCCTAGTTTCAATAAAAGTAGCTTCAATATGTCTAGAACCAATTTTACATGGCTTCATTGTATCAAAGGCATGTTGTTTGATACTATTTTGAGCTTTATTTTTTAACCTATAGGAGCACCTTCTACTAGGGTGGAGCTACACATGTCGGTTACCAAGCTAGATATTTTCTCAATCATTCCTCCAACTCCATTACTTTTTACCCTTTATGTTATGATCACCACATGCTTCCACTCTTTAAAGATGCCCAAAACACCATAGAATTTTTTAGCTACCTATTAAATGGCACAAAGTGTGCATCAACTCATCTAGCTGGTGCAAAAGATATCAAAATAATAATCATCCTGAATGATTGCCTCATGATATAGTGTTTATTTAGTTGGCATAAATATGGACTATAGAAAAAAGGGGCCCAACACTACCCCATAAAAAAATTATATTCCATCCTCAGACTAGTCTTTCAATGCTCTTGGTGTGCATAACTCTAGTACACTCTCCTTTAGTTCAGTGTTGAAGTCCTTAAAGCCCTTGATATCAAGATTGATTTCTACAATAACATTGTCAATATTTGTTAAGGTGGTGTTAATCACAAGAACATAAGTTTTATCTAACTCTTTTTTTAAATAATATATCCTTTCCTTTTCCCGCATCACTCCTCTATCTAAGATTTCCCCTTGATTTTTAGCCTTTGTTTACAAGGCTTAGAAGAGTTCTTCCAAGTTTCGCTCCTAGTTATTTATTTGGGTTCTACTAATAGTGTACACCTTTCCCATCAAATCTTCCCTCTCCCCTTTTTCCTACTTGAGGCACACATCAATGACCAATTCTTGCTTGGATAATTTCATGAATATGGCATTAGTTTCCTCTATACCTTCTTTTAGTTACATGAAGAGGTTATTCCACCTCTATGAGCTTGTATGCTAGCTATTTCTATAGGATGGTGTAAGGGTCTTCCTCTTTTTCTTATGTTGGTTATAATTTAAACCTTAGGATCATATACTCCACTAGCATGAAAACCTTGTCAACCTCTAAAATATTCAAAGTGTCAATGCCAACCAAGAGGGATGGCTGAGCTTCCTCTATGTGCTCAACTAGTTGTTGCATTTTTAACTTTATGGCCTTCATTTCCTCTTCCACTTATAGTGTATCTTATTACACTTTAAATCCCTAACATCATTGATGATGTTCTTCTATGTTACTTTAGAGTCCATTTGGATTAGTTTATTGGTTAACCTAAATAAGTTCATTATGTGAGGGTTTATAAAGACAAAATCCCACCCTTTTGTTGGTTTCTCTACACCTAGTAAAGCCTTCTATAGTAACTCAAAATGAGGCTTATCCATATAAATATCAAATGAAAATGATAATTTTTGGTGCATCCTTGTTGTGGTAACTCTATGGGGCATCAATTCAAACATATAATAGTCTTTATCAGTCCATCCCTTTTTCACCCTTTCTCTTAGGTTTGGCTCGATGCCTTCTTCTTCAGTGATGGTTAACTCTATCTATTCTCCTTCCTCTTCGTTGATGATAATTCCCTCTTCGGTGCTTCCCTCTTATTTTTCCTATATGGGTTTTTCCTCTCACTTGTCCCATTAGTCTATTTCTTCTTTTACCTTGGTGTTAGTTGTTCCCTCTTATTTTTCCTAGGTTTCCATTACACTTCATTTATTCCTTCAAGGCACCAAAATCATATTTATTATTTTTAGGCACCCCTTCACTATTTGGGTGCACATATGGTGCAATTTATTTTGTTATGTTGGTGGGGGTATTAGGCACCTTTACTTATTTATCCTTTGTTGGTATTATGCTTGCATTAACCCTCTTCTCTTCCTTTTCTTTTTAGCCCTTTCATTTTGGGCCTTATTTTTATCTACCTTCCTCCTATTTATTATTATTTTGGTATTTTCTTCCTTAGTATTTATTGACGTAGCCTCAACCTTAATAATTTCTTCCTTAGTCATGTTGAATGCCTTCATAGATGTTCTTTTTCTCAAACTCCACCTCCATCTCTATATGTTTAGCATTGAGGTTCATTTTATTCCACCAAATTCTCTTTTCCTCCTCATTTAGTGGAGGATATGTGGAGGGATCTTCAAATGAGGAATTGGGTAGTTTTTTTGGCTCTCTAAACATAGTGGTAGTGCCACCTTGAAGGGCCTCTTAAATTTCTTTAGCACTAGGCTCTTCTTTTATTACTTCTTTTTGGATGATGTAAACTTTCATCCCTCCTTCTTCCTCCATCTCTTCATGTAACTCTTGTGTTTCTAATTCCCCATACACATCTTACACCTCCATCTCTACCAGGGTTATTGTGGGAATTGCAATTAGCCCCTTTGACTTCTTTTTCTTCTCTCTTGGCTTGGGTGAATAAATCCTTGGTGTGAAATACATGTGCTTATTATTCTTTTGTGTATAGGGAGTGGCATCATCACTAGAGGAAATATTTAATATGATGTTCTCCTAAATTTACTCAAGTGTCTACCCATTTTTATTTTAGGGAGACTTCTTTTATGCTATCGGTGCCCACTTCCCTTCATCATTGATCTGAAAGGGTAGTTCATCATCTTTTTTGGGGCATGCACCCTTATTTTTTGACTTCATCTCATAATAGAGCATGTGGATGTGCCTGAGTATGAATTCCTTTTAGAAGGGATAAATTTTGGTTTGATCCAAGTCATCCTCTTCATCCTGGGTCACTTTCCCTCTTCGGTGCACATATTGGTGTTGTAACCTACTATGTTCCAAATTGACAAATTTCACTAGGATGTCCGGCTGCTATGCATTAGTAATTCTTCTAAGCACATCCCTAAAGTACTTCACTAAATTTTTTTAGGGGAGCTTTAACCAACTAGATTAGTTTTTGTCTATGAGTAATAAGTGCATTACATAGAAGTTATTTATAATGGAAAAGGTTGTTATTCTAAACATATTCTAAGGGAACTCCTCTAGAATGTGCCATTCCTTCCTAAATGATTCAATATATAGGGTGCACCACCCCATTACTCTTGTCTTTTACTTCTAGAAGAAAGTAGGGGCAAGTGAAGTTTTGATATTTTTACATTTGGGAGTCCTAGTATGCTGAGAACACCCAAAGATTATTGTCATCACCATTGGGCATGTCAATCTCATCCATAATGATTAGAATTAACATAGACCCCCAATAAAATGTATCTCATGATGTATAACACTCAATCACATTAATCACCATCTCCTTTGAAATGAGCTTTGATATATTAAATTTAATCCATGTGTTATGTGATAGGAAATGCATAGGTAGGCCTTGGTGATGTCTATCCATCGACCATTAGATAAATTTTTTTAATTTAAAACATGTGTAGCTACCCTAATTATAGGGTCCTTGATGTCTTTTATTGGGAATATAAAACATACCTTGTAGTACCCCAAGATTTTCTTGACCCATTCAACTTTAGCATCATCTACCATCATCTGGTGGATGTCTTCACTAGAGTCTAGGAGCTTGATAATTTTGACTATTATGTGTGTTGGTATCTATATGCACCTCCTTATAAAATAGATGCAATTTTCATAGATGTGTAAGAGGAGAAACTATATAAGTTCCTCCATCTTACCAAAACATAACAAATCATAGATTTGAGTTACGTTGGTGGTTGCAAGTTTGTCTTAGATGAAGACATCAAATAAAGCCATGCCTACTTTAGTCTTGGCCCCTATATCAACTACCCAATCTTGCACTAGATCTTGTGCATTACTTAAGGTGTGATGATTGTATTCTTTGAGATCGTAGGTGTGCATGAAGTATGCCTAGCTTTCTCTTACCAAGACCTCCTTAGGAATATAGATATCTTGGTATGACATTTTTGAAAGTGCCTCTATATCAACCTCAATGACACTAACTCCCTATACCAGCTACGCTTTCTTATTCACCATGGCCACTTCTACTATCATTTATGCCCTCTTAGCATCCTTATATATTTGTAGTGGGCTAGAACTCATGTGCTTCTTCCTCATTCTAAACCATTTAGTGTTGAAGCATAGTCTATTTACTTTGTTTAATCATATAATTTTTATTGGCACTCCACATAGTCATGAGATCTACAACTATGATTTCAGATCTTGATCTTCACTTGTCATTAACATTAGCCTTAGTATTTCTCTAGTTTTTTGTTGCATGGTTATTTCACAATTCATGCCCTACACTTCTCTATACCAATCTCAAAGTGAACTTAATTTCTCTATCCATTCAATCATTCACTTTTGGCATCTATGGGTGCTCAAGGGTTCACTCTACTAGCATTTGTTTTATTCAACTCTAGTTTGTTGGTATGCATTTTTGGGTATAAATTATCTTGAGGTTTGTAACCTAAACCAGTTCATCCTTTATTGTTTTAAACCTTTAATTTAGCTACCTTATTTATTGTAGTGATTAATGACATGGTAAATCCTTGATTTCTTATAAATTTCTAAATCATATGAAATCCATGAAAATCCATTATTACCTATGCATTAAATGTAGATATTTGTGCCTCCGTCATCACCTCAATAACTCATCTAATAGTATTTTTAGTGAAGTGATATGTAGTTCAAACAATCGCTTCCTACCTCACTTTAGGTGGATACTAGCATGTCCTAATTATCTTTCTCTTATACTTTGTTCACTTGGCATGACCTTCACACTCCTTATTATAACCTAGGAGAAGTGCTTCAAATGCACATGATTCAACCTCCATAGTTCTATTTTATCTTCCTATTGTGCTTTTATTTAAAGCATGCTTTCTTGTCTTGGTAAATTTTTGTGAACTTTCATCTCTTTACCTTGGCTTGTCCTACCCTATACAAATCCCTTGCACTGTCCCTCTAACACTTCATTTTCTAATTTTGATCTTTTATGCATGATCATAGTGTGCGTCTTATTTCTACATCTTGCACATTTGCATCTTATATATTTTTATTTCATCTTATGTGCATGAGTACCCTTTATGCCTCTTATTCTCCAATGGTACTCATATTTGAAAACTCTAGTGAATTCCATTTGCCCATAAACTTAGGTGTCTAGCCCTAAGCACTTTGGAAAGCATCCATGCACTTTGGAAAGAATTATGCATAGAAATACCAAAATATTTTTCTTGTGGGCTTGAAAACACTATTTTTTCTTTCTAAAAGAATAAAATTCATAAACTAAAATAAAAAATTTGACTGGTACCAAACATCATTCAAGTCCATATAACATAACTAAATTATGACTAAAATTTTAGTGTTTGATGGTATAAGCACCATATTATTGCTGATATGGCTTTAATTAGTTACCATAGAAATGCCCAAGGAGTATTTCTCTAGCTAATGTACATAAATTACATGCACCTATCTTCAATATGTGGTGGGTGACATATGGGATCATCTACCTTATCTATAGCTTTCCCAAGTTCCTTAGGTACTTAGAGTCATAGATCATACCAATGCTCCTTTAGTTAATAATTTACATTTAATATGCTTGTCATGCCATTATTTCTAGCATGCCTTCTTAATTTATTGGCTTCATCTTGATTGAGTGCCAACCTCATCTAATTTCTCCAAGTATTCTAGCCTTACACTTAATGAATCTCAATCATCTAGGTGACCAATTCATGCAATACATAATGATGGTACCAATAACACTATCGATAGAATTTCCATAGCATCAAACACCAATTGGAATGGTGTAGCTTTGTTCAGGCACTTGTAGGTTATGTAGTGTACCCATAATACCATTGACATTTGATCATCCCAATAATGACTAATATCACATATTTTTATGAGGCATGTTCCCAAGATTTTGTTAAATGCCTTAATTATTCTATTTACTTGGGGATGATATGGGGTGGTCTTGTGGTACACCACCATGTGCTTGGCCAATAGGATTTTCATAATTTCAGTGAGGAAGTGTGTTCCTTTATTACTAGTTAAACTGAGTAGGCACCCATAAAAACTTATGACATTCTCCCATATGAATCATGTGGTGGTGGTGGTAGTGTAGTTTCTAGTAGGCATTACCTTAGTTCAATTCGTGAAATAGTCAATTGCTAGAAAAATATACCTTGTGCCTATACACCTTGTTGCATGAGTAATTGGCCTAATGAAATTAATGGCCCATTTATTGAATGGTGCCTAGGTAAGAATGGGGATGAGAGGCATCTCATCTTGGTGGTTGGGCTTCCCAATGCACTAGCATATGTCACATGCATTAATTTAATCATTTACATTTTGAAACAAGATTGGTCACCACAAGTCTAATTATAAAACTCTACATGTCATTGCATATTCAGTGTAATGGCCTCCTATAAGCCCCTCATATGCCTCACATAGAATAGAGTTCCTTTCATGTTATAAAACACATCAGCATAGGACTTTATCTTGACTTAATTTATACATCTCTCCACTATTATCTAAAAGGGGGAAGCATGGACAATGAGTTACTTCTTCTCTTTGGTGATCATGGTCTAGAGCATGAACCTAGATGTTAAAATTTCAACTATCTCTACCAAGTCTTTAATAACATGCTAGAATCTATAGAATTTCACATCTATCATGTCATTCTCAATAGGTACTATCACATCACTATATTTGATGTAGGATAAATGGTCTAGTTTCAAGTTCTACTTCTTAGGTTTCACAACAATTGATAACTAGAATTCTTGAAATAAAACTATCCATTTAAAAATGCACCCATGGAGAATGGGCTTATTCACAAGTTAATTTATTGGGCCCCTTTTTTTTTGCTACCTAGTGGACCATGCCAACTTAGCATATCTTAGTATGAGGCAATCATTGGTGATGGTTTCTCTTTTTATACTTTTGGTGCCATCTAAGAGGATCCCAACAAATCATGTGCTAGCTAGCAAGTAGTTTCTTAGCACTTGGGATTGAAAGAGAATATCATTGAGTACTAATACATCATGGTTCAACATTGTGGGTTTCATAGTAGTGGATCCAATGATATAACAACACCTAGTGATAGCTCAACACCTGACGTGCACCCATCTAACCTAGAAAAAAAGATTTTCCCCTACCTATAAAAACAAGCATGAACTTGAATAAGAGGGTATGACTATTAATGCAATGAAGCTCTACAAAAATTGAGATTGTCATTGATATAGTTTGAGTTAGTAGGAATATTGAGAAGAACATGCATTGTAATACCCAAGCTCACCTATGAGCCATTGGGCATGTAGTAGTATATAAATGATATTATACTTTATTTTTATATAAACTATACTTTTTTTTAAAACTATGACTTAATAGAAATGGTGTTGCTTATTTACTTTGTTGTTGTTCCATTTCATATAGTGTATCTCTATTATATGGTTACAATCTGATCTTTATATGTATGATGATATAATTTTCATTTTTTAATGGATTTCAATGTAAATGTCTATGTCAAAGCATTAATGTCATCATTGTTCCATATAGTGACTTTAGCGTACTTGTAAAATTGACTAAGTGTTGAAGCTAGCATGTGTTGAAATCCTAGTAACCATGATCAGAGTGCTAACTTAAAGCATGAGCACCTAAGTATAAACCATTCCTTTGATTCAAATAAGCATCTGAATGAACCTTAACTCACTATCTTTATGGCTTGCACCATTAATAGATATACCTATCCAGACATGAACTTATGCCAAAAGACTTGTGCCCTTGAAAGTTGTGTAACTAGTCTAATATAGACTTGTGCCACCATGACTAGGACTAGTTCCCTTGAATAGGCTTGCACCTCTTGATCTTATTTAGAGTGGTACACATTGATAGAATACTTAATCCCATTTTGTAAATAACTAAGTCCCATTGAGACTAAGGTTACACCATGTTTTAACTAGACTAACGTGAGCCTCAGTCCCTTCACTGTTACGCTTTGGGTGAGCACACAAAGCCTATGCCTTGTGTGAAATTGATGCCAATGTAGTAGTGAATTAAAATTTTGTGTACCATAAACTTTTAATATGATTTCACCTAGCTATATCAAGTGCATAACTAACTTGGACTGATTACTAAATTCATGACTAATCACATGAGCTAAATAAAGAAACTTTTCTATAATATTTTTGTTCCATTATCAGGACCCATGTTGAATTTTATTGCTAGAATGGTGTATTTAAATTATGATTTGAATTTCACTTAAGAAAATTGAGTGATATCTAGAGTATGTGAAATATAGTTTCATGTAGAAGCATTTGACATGATAAGGATAGAAGCCAAGAGAATGGGTGCAACCAAACCTTTATGATGCTCTATATGAGGTGTTATTTTATGAACTACCTAAGCATGTGTATCAGTGGTTGGTTGCCTATACCACCTCTATAATATGAAGTTATGACCATCACTATGAGTATACAAAGGAGTGCTTATAGAGACTAAATTATGTTTGGATGTGTGTTATAGATAAGAGGTGGAGTGGTGTACTAAATAGCTATGTGTTGGAATTTGTAGTGTTGACCTTCTCTTGCCCTAATGAAGTAGAGTATGATTTATTTCATGAACCAAGGGGTGCATTTATAAGATGAATAAACAATAAATTAAAGAAATTACTAATGGATAAGGGTATTGAACCTGTAATAATGGAAGGTTAAAATCCTTACACGTATGATCAAGCATAAAAAATGAGAAGGGGAAGTATAGGTGAGGTGTGATGGAAAGGGATGAGTAACCTAACACTTAAGAGATCTAAAGGTATAAATATAACAAGTAAAGGCATAGGTTAATAAAGGACCTAAAACTTAGGAGTGCTGAGAGGACCCATAGTGAGTGAGAAGGGCATGGGGAAAGGTCCCTTAAACTACAATAGCATGAGGAAAGAGAGGAAGAAGTAATATTCTAAGATCAATAGTTGGGTGTATAATGCCTTGGGTTCTTACAAGATGTGGTGAATGATTATACATTGGAATCACCTACCCCCTTTGAACTTTAAGTGCAAGTTCATGTATTGGATTCTCTACTAGAAGACAAAAGAATGATAACTAACCCTACTATCAAAATTGACTTTGATAGAATTTAAAATTTGAACCAAGACTTTGTGATTAAAGAGTGATAACTTATGGAAAATTAAATAAGAATACCATGAATCTAATGAGCACCAACCTAGGATTCTAGAACATAAGTGCAATCATTCATGTTCAAAGGATAACAACTATGTCACCTAAGTAATAGCTCGTAATAATTGTCTTAGTGCCACAATTGAGTAGTACCACACCATCAAGATCAATGGTGTAACCTAAAACAATAGGTTCAATGCTTAACCCTACAACTAAAGTCATTGGGGGATCAATTCAATATAAACTCTAGGGGTAAACACCTCATACTCTAACATCACCCCCTTAGTAGATTTATTAGTAAATGGTGATGCACTTGATTGAGTATCATGGTGTAGAGAATGTCATGGAGCATGTGCTCAAGTGTGAACTTCAATGGCATGCTTAGAGTACCACCTAATCATAGTAGAAGGTGAATTATTTCTTGACCACCTTACTAGATCATGTCCATACTTGGTATGTAAAATTTGATCCAAACTAGGTTATGGTTGATTACCATACACTAAAGGAGGTTTTCTTGAAGGAATTTGATATTCTTGAGTTTGAAGAATAGAGTATCATTATGTTTAAGGAAATCATAAAAGGGCTATCTGAGAGTGTGCACTTATATGATGCATAGTTTAAGACCCTCCTTTTTAAGATTCCATATGATATCCACCCCTCTCAATACATGTAATGGTATTTTAAGGGCATGATAATACCTTTTAGGATATAAATGTACATGAAAACCTTCATATAACACCACAATAAATTTGAAGCTACACTCTTGGATGAGGTAGTAGGTAGTACCAACACTAGGATCAACTCATTTATGAAGGCACATATCATGTCAATGGCCTCCCAGCTATAGAAGCTAACTACTGGTTTGACATATGACACTCACAATGGATTATGTTGTACTAATTATGAAATGGAGGGGCATAACAATAATAATTACTAATAAAATAATTTTTTCACCTTACTACTTAGCTATTAAGTTTGTCATGGGTTGCATGACTCTTAAAACTATCCCCTATTATAGCATGCTAGTCAAGTGAACACTATTATCTATTGAAATATGTGTGATGCCTATACTCATTTAATAGTATATTTTTGAGTCATTGATGAGATATGAAAAAATATGGAGAGAGGCACATAGTAGGCAATGACCATAGCCAATGGGTAGGCCAGCCAAGGAAATGAAGGCTATGGCCAACAAAATAATGGTTATGGGAATCAATGAGGCATGCATGGGTGAGATGGATGACATGATAGAGGAAAATTCCCACCATGATCATGTTATAAGTATAGGTTGATTGAGCATTACCAATGTGACTACCCCATGCACCTGACATGTAGGTATTGTCAAAGACCACATGTAGTCAAGGATTACTAGACTTATACAAAAATCTAACTCAAGGTTAGCCTAACATAGATATGGGTGATTTAATGACTAGGAATGAGCTAATGGAGGAAAAATGGACTCCCAAACCATAGTCAACTCACAAGTAACCACCTAAAGTGTAGGTTACAACTCAAAATGGGTTCATCACATAGCCATTTATTACCTCGATAAAAAAGCTATGCTTGGAAAATGGCAAGTCAAGCTACACCAAGTGCATAACATGACTTGATCCAAAAGCTATGCCCTACCCTAGCCATACATGATAGAAATATGTCTTATAAAAATTCATGAGCATAATACAAATTTTATAGGGAGAGCTCAAAGTAGATAGGGATCTAGAAGCATAGGCAAACACCTCACGAAGGAAACAAGATAACAAGTAGGTTGAAGTATTGGGGTTGACTGAGATCTTATACCTCTTATAAAGTAAAGGGATGTTTCCCCTGCTAAAAAACTTGCTTTAAGAGCACAAAGGGAAGAGACTAGAAGAGGAGGCCATGTCTTAGATGACTGAAGTTGTTGCACCACATATGGAGTGGGTATGTGAATTAAGTCATACTTATAATTCAAAATATGACCAAGAACTACTAATAAATTCCACCATCAATGGATGGTCTATTTGTGATGTCCTTATAGACATAGGCACCAAGGTTAACATTTTAACCAAAAACACCTAGGTGAAGATGGGAGGGACACCCTTAATGCCCTCCCTTCATATGTTTTTTATGGCGAAAAATACCTAAGCATAACCTATTAGGATCTTGAAGGATGTCATTTTAGATATTATGAACACCAAATTTTGAGCTAACTTCAAGGTAATCAAGTTGGCAAAACATGATAACTATCCAATGCTCTTAGGGAGGCCATGTTGTTATGCCAATAATGTAGACATGAACTTTAAGAAGTTCTAAATGACTTTCAAGAATGGTAGAGAGAGGATTTTGATCCTCCTATCAAGTAATCAAGGGCCTCCATATGTGTAAATTGTTTATCTCAAAGATGAGATCAACCATATTTATAACATCACAATGCGAGGCATTAAGAAGCTTAACCCAAGTGACCAAGGAGTTATTAAATAAGAGGATGGACAATCATCTTCTAATACAACTGATGTAGCTTGAGACCAATGGGTAAAAGAGGTTTATAAATTTAATAGCTAAAGGTGTTACTTAGTGTGGGAAATTGAGATAAGACCAGTTAGAATGAGACTGATCAAGATTGATCACACAGAAGAAATGGGTTCCCCATGCCAAAGGGTAGGTAAAAGGGTGTTTCAATTAAGTAAAGAGAATATTTTAGTGCTCCTAAAACATGGGTGGATCTATCCTATAGATAAATATGTCCATGACATTAAATCATACATTTCCAAGGAAAGAGATAGAATGGGTGTAATCATGCATACCCTAAAGAGCATTATTTCTCATTGGTAAGTAGTACAAAGGCATAGCTTACCAACATGGCAAGATGTGAAGGTAGAAATATGCACTAGGTTTGGAAAGAGTAATAAATACTTATAAATACCTACTTACTTATGTGAATCTAGCCTAATTGTACATGTGTGCTTGTGTGAAGAAACTTGGACTGTTTATGATGAGAACACACCCATAAGCTTGTGGGTGCATGCCTTTTATAGGAATTTGAAAACATGGGTACGAGCATGGTATTTTTTAAATTAAATTATCTAAGAGATATGATATTGGGAGGTACTTAAGGAAATATTTTTGCACACCTTATCCTTCTCTTCATAATGCTTAGAGTTATTGAAGCCAATATAAGTCATTCATAGGGCAATGTTTAAGGATACTTCCCTCCTAGAATATCACCTTAGAGACATGTTAAGGGAGAAAAAACTAGTGCTAACAATATTCTTCAAAGAGTAGGTGCTCAATAGTGACTCTAGTGAGGAGGAGGATGATACTTGGAAGGAGCAAAATTGGAAGGCTCTAATAGGAAGATGAAAACTTATAGTCCTTATAGATGATAGTGCCCTTAATAAATAATATCTAACTCATCTTTGAATTGAAACAACTAAGGGGATATGGAAATTTGAAGATTCTCATTAGGATGGGAATGCACCCTATCATGTGTGACTCAAGACCACTAAAGTAGACATCAGTGTATAAGGTGAGCTAAAGATTGTCACTAAAGGCACCTACTAGTTTTAGGTAGAGATGGTATGAATCATAGAACTCCTAAAGGAATTTTAGAACTTGTTCCTATGCAACTACCAAGACATAAAGGGCACACACCCTTCTCTTAGAAAAATGAGCATTAAGTTGGTAGATGGTGCAAGACCCATCAAGAAGCACCCATATAGACTAAACCCCAACCTATGTACCAAGGTGAAAATAGATATTGATGGAATGCTAGCCATAGACATCATCTACCTTGTATAAGAGTATTAATGGGTAAGCTCGATGATCATAATCATCAATAAGGATAGGCACATGCATATCTATGTTGAATATAGACTTTTAAATGCTACCTACATCATCAACTTGTTCTTGACCCCATTCATTGATGAGCTCCTAGATGGTGTTGTAGGTTGTGAAATCTATACTTTCACTGATGGTTTCTTGAGATACCATTAGGTGTAAATTAGGGAGGAAGATAATCCCAACATAACCTTTATAATTTAATGGGATTATTTTGATTACAATGTGATGCCCTTTATACTCAACAATGTGCCAGTCATATTCTCTAGAGTGGTGATCACTACTTTCAAGAGCTTTATCCATATGTCCCTCCAATTTTATCTTGATGACTAGACTATGTATTTCCTTGTAATGGACCACTATGAGAATTTACACCTCATGTTTAAGAGGTGTAGGTAGTTTTAGATGTCTTTAAACCTAAAGAAGTGTGTCTTTGAAACCCCTTTTATAAACATGCTTAGGCACATCATCTGTATGGATGGTTTACTTGTTAACCCTATAAAGATATCCATCACAATTCAGCTTCAGACTCCTTCAATGTAAAAAATACATTTGTACCTTTCTAGGCCATTATACCTACTATAGGAAGTTTATACAGAACTATGTGAATATTTTAGCACTTTTGGAGGAACTCTTATGCGAATATGGTTCATTATATTGGGGTAGGACATAAGAGGAGTCTTTTAATACATTAAAGCTAAAATTGGCTAGCATGTTAATTCTACAATTCTCATACTATACTACTCCTTTCCACATCCATGTCAATGCTTCAGGCTTTGCAATTGGCACCATATTAGTGCAACTAGGTGAAGGCAAGATGGACTACCCCATCTTTTTTACAAGAAAGAAATTGATGCAATCATAATAGAATTACACCACCACTAAGTGTAAGGCACTAGCAATGATCTATGCCTTATAAAAATTTAGTAAATATCTATTGGTGACCCCATTCATCTTTTTCATTGATCATGAAGTGCTCAAGCACCTCATAAACAAGATTGTTTTACATAGGTGCATATGCATATGGATAGTTAAATTCTAGGAGTTCCATCGCTCCATTATTTTTAAACCTTAAAAGTATAACTTGGGGGTAGACCATTTGTCTCACATAAACTTTGATGATGTGGTGGCATCGATTAAGGATGAAATGCCAGATGTATAACTATATAGAGTCCAACACATCCTTGAATACTTGGTGGAGAATGACACTTTCCTAATGTCTAGGTTTGCACCCCAAAACCATGTCAAATAAGGAAAAAAACTTGTTTTTCATATTACCCCCTTCCAACTCATTAAGGGGGATCTATACAAATAAAGTAGAGATGAGGTCATGTATTGGTGTGTTCTAGAATATGAAATGGACTCCACATTACAAGAAGTACATGAGAGAATTATAGGAGGTAATTATGTTGGAGATACAATGGCATGCAAGATATTATAGTTAAGCTTATGTTTGCCAAGATTATTCCAAGATACAAAGGAGTGTGTCAAGGCATGTGACATATTTCAGCACACTAAAAATCCCAACCATCAAGATGGCATGCCTCTCATCCCCATTCTTGGCTAGGTGTCATTTGAGAAATGGGCCATTGATTTTATAGGACTAATAGCTCTAGATACTAGTAAAGACATCCATTAGATGATAGATGATGATGAAGAGGTGGAGTATGTATGCTATCTCCTAAATTATTTTAAGGTGGGTTTCATATTCTCTATCAAGGCATGTAAGGACTCCATCATCAGGGTGGAAACACACCTAATAAGCTCCAAGTTATGCCTAGGTAGTTGATGGACTGATGTGACTAAGGCATACCTTTACATCAGCTATCATATGGTGTAGGGCATGTAGTTAAATATTTCCAATGAATTCATGAATAATTTATAACAGTGCCATAGGGCAAAAGGAAAATTCATGTGGGGATCCATTCTCATTCTCATTTTCATGGAAGAGATTGGAATTCTAGATGGGGATGAGGACAACCTCTAGGTCATTTCAAAGCATAATGAATCCCTAGTGTATAAGTATAAAGACTTTATAGTCCCTCTCTATTTTAGCACTAAATATAAGACTCATGTCATGGGGTGGTGTGAGAGGCACATAGAATCCTTTAGACTAGAATGGTGCATCCTTTAGGGGCTCCCTTAGAGTATGTTTGGAATGGAAATCTTTGTCATAATGTAACACTATTGTGTATTGCTCTTATTGTTAGTTGATGGTAATATGTCAAGGTGGATAAATCTACCCTATGCCTTCACAAAAAGATACTTTAGGGATGTTATATTCCATATCCCCAATGCATAATAGTTAGACATTATCATAAAGGAACTAGATATGGAGAGGCACAAGATGAGGTGTTAGTTCACTCACGCAAATTTCAAAGCCATCAAGGATGAAGAGTATGAATTATATCTCCCAGATATCCACCCCCTTTAGGAGATACCATACTTAGATACATCCATAGATTATATTATGAGGTGAAGCCAAAAAATAAGGGCCTCAACATTAAGCAGAGTGAAGACCCCCTAATCTAGATCAATGATGAAGGAACTCTGGCACCAATAGAGAAGAAGTCTCCCAAGAAGAAAAATGGGAGACTTTGGAAGAAATAGAGGAGTGAATAAGGCTCAATATCACCTTAGAAGAGGAATCCTTTCCTTCATGCCCCACAACAAATCCCATGAGATACATGCAAAAGGCCTCCCCTAGAACCAAGCAGAAGAAGGGGAAAGTTCCTACCATAGTACTCATAGTAACCTTATCGAACATAGAAGAAGAGATGGAAGAAGAAATATTTGGGGAGTATACATTGTGCCTAAAGAAGACAACTCCTTTTATAGTGAGAGAACCCCCTCTCCACTACCTTAGACTAAATTGGAGAAGAAGATGAGAAGTTGGAATAAACTTGGCCTTAGTGACATCACTATCTAAAAGGTGCTAGAGGTGGAGGAAAGAAGATAAGAAATGGTGAAGGCTGAGATGTTGAAATAATCCATTGATATGGTTGAGGCCAAAGAGTGCAGAAGAGAATGGGATAATTTCAAGGCATGGGATATCAAAGGGAGGAAATAAGAATGGAGGAAGGAATGAGGAATAGGTGAAGAGCCCAATGAGGTAGAAGCACTTGGAAAAGCAATAGCCTTAAGTGCACCAATTGAAGAAGATTTGAAGTGAAAATTAGAGGGAATGGGCCTAGACAAAGATCACATCAATGTGGTGTTAGATTTTCACGAAAAATAAGAGGCCATAAGGGCCAAGGGCATGACCTAAGCTGAAATTTATCTAGTATAGGTTGAGGAGATCAAGGTAAAAGGGGAAATGCAAATCGTAGGCCAAGAGAAGGAAAACTAAAAAGAAAAAGTCCAAAGAAGAAAAGGCCAAGAGGAAGGAAGTAGAAGATAATGTGGCCTAGGTAGAAAGGGATATAATGAAGAAAGAGAGAGGAAAATGTTACTACGAGTATGAAACCTAGAAAGGAGAAAGCAACAAAAGAGGTGTCTATCACCCACTCCACCTAGTAGTGGAAGTTTCACAATAGGCATTCCCTAGTTATAAAGAGGCACCTAAAGACATAGAAGGTGATGCTGGTACCTTAAATGAAAAAATGGATAAGGTAATGGAGACCCCATAGGGGTAATAGGAAAGTAAGTTTGATGCCAAGGAGGTTCGCACTGAAAATCCACAATAATAAGAAGTAGGTAAGGGGGAAGAGTGTAAAGAAGATCCCCCCTAGAAATGAGATGGTGACACTAGAACTAAGGAAAGAGAAGAGGTAGACCAAGGGGAGAATTCCTATGAATAACCACTAGCAGAGCAAAAATAATAAGGCGCTGGAAAAATCACCAGCACTAATAGAGAAGAGATGGAGCTAGTCAAGGAAGAGAAGTATGAGTTGAGCTACAAAGAAAAGGTGTAGAGGGATTTCAATGAAGATGAATACTTATACATGTTGGATTACATGCACCCAAAATTTACCACAACCCTAATGTGCCTTCAAGTTTCTTGGGCTCTTGATTTCTACATATATAAACCTTAGTTTGAGCTACTGAAGAAAGCAATAAAGCACCAAAACCCGAAGAGGATCATGAGTACCAACTTATAAATCCAAGGGATATGAACCTCATAATGTTGGTTAATTCCCTTCTTAATATGGCCTTAGTAAAAGCATGAAAAAATATCATCAACAATGTTCATTTCAACAAGTGTAAATAGATAGTGCATGAGGTAGAGAAGGAAATAAAGGTAATGAAGCTCAAACTCTAGCAGTTGGTCGAGCACATCGAAGAAGTGGATCCATCCCTTTTGGAAGGTGTTGATAATTTGGGAATGAAAGAGGTTGATAAGTTTTTCACACTAGTAGAACAAATTCTCCCTCAAATGAATTTGATGCTATAAGAATAAGAAGACACCTATGAATCCATTATAAGAGAGCTAAATAAAAGTCTCAATACAGTGAAAGACCTCTTCACCAAACTAGAAGATGGAACAAAAGAAGAAAATGCCATATTTTTCAACTTCACCACTCAAGCATCAATCATCTATGTCCACCTTCAAAAGGTGAAAGAGGATAAGTATAATTTAATTAAGCATGCTTTCACTATGGGTAGGGCTGAGCCCATGCAAGTTATGGTGTAGGTCAACAACTTAAGTGCTAAACTAAAAATCCAAGAGCAAGAACTAGAATCACTCTTACACACCTTTTAAACAAAGGTAAGTGAGAAAGGGGACATTTTATATGGTAGGGTGAGAAGATCTAAGGAAGGGATGGAAGCCTCCAGAAAATAAATGAAGAGAATGGATGTTTTCTCACTCAAGGTTTCATTGCTGAAATTAGATAATGTTGTTGAATAAATCAAGCTTGTTATTTAGGGCTTTAAGAACTTCAAGGTAGAACTATAGTAAGGTATGCCTAGTTTTGTGTAGAAAAGGCACTAAAAGAGTAATTCAAGGGTAGACTAGTAATTTTATATGGGGTAATGTTGGGCCCCTTTTTATGCTACCTAGTGGATTGTGCCAACTCAATAGATCTCAATATGAGGAAATCATTTGTGATGGTTGCTCTTTTTATACTTTTGACACTAGCTAGGAGGATCCTTGTGGATCCTACACTAGCTGACAAGAAGGTGCTTATTTCCTAGGTTTAAAAGAGAATCTCATTGAGTTCTTACATATGGTGGTTCGAGAGTGTGGGTATTAGAGTAGTGGAGTTAGCGGTATAACAACCCTTAGTGGTAGCTCAACACTTGGTGTGTACCCATCTAACCTAGAAAAAAGATGTTCCCCCTCTTATAAAAATAAGCATGAACCTGAAGAAGAGGGTATGACTATTAATGTATCAAAGATCTATAAAAATTGAGAATGCCATTGATATAGTTTGAGTGAGTAGGAATATTGAGAAGAACATACATTATAACACCCAAGATCACTTGTGAACTGTTGGGCATGTAGTAGTATATAAATGATATTATACTCTATTTTTATATAAATTATACTCTATTGTTGAATTGTGAATTAATAGAAATTGTGTTGTATATTTACTTGGTTGTTGTTCCATTTCATATAGTGTAGCTCTATTGTATGGTTGTGATTTGATTTATATATGAATGATGATATAATTTTCATTTTTTAATGTATTAGGACGTAAAGGTCTACTCCAATTTGTTACTGCCATTGTTGTGTCATATAGTGACTTTGACATACTTGTAAAATTAACTAAGTGTTGAAGACAACATGCATTAAAACCCTAATAAGTGCACTTAAAATGATAATTTAAAGAATGAGAATATGATCATAAGCCATTACCTTGATTCAACTGAGAACCTAAATGACACTTAACTCACTATCCCTATGGATTGCATCATTAATAACTATAATTAGCTAAATATGAACTTGCACAAAAAGACTTGTGCCCTTAAAAGTTGTGTAACTAATCCAATACAAACTCACACCACCATGATTTGGACTAGTTCCCTTGAATAGGCTTACACCTCTTGATCTTATTTAGAGTAGCACCGTTGATAGACCACCTAAGCTCATTTTGCATATGACTAATTCCTATTAAGACTAAGGTTGTGCCATTTTTTAACTAACCCAATGTGAGCTCTGATCCCTTCACTATTGCACTTCGAGTGAGTGCATAAGGCTTGTACATTGTGTGAAATTGATTCTAATATAGTAGTGTATTAAAATGTTATGTGCCACAAACTTTTACTATTCTTGTGCCTAGTTGTGTCTAGTGCATAACTGAATTGGTTTGATTTATAAGCACATGACTAAGCACATGAGGTAAACAAAGAAACTTTTCTAAAACATACTTAAGTGCCTGATGATCATTGAAAAAGATGAATGGGGTCACTAAAAAGTATTACCTAAATTTATATATGGTGTAAACCATGGACAATACCTTGCACTTAGTAGCTTGTGAAGGAGATAGGATGATCCATCTTTCCTTTAATAGGCTATGCTAGAATGGTTCCAATTCCAAATCCAGATGCATTGACATGGATGTGGAATAAATTCTTCCAGTCAATAAACTAAAGAATAGGTGTGTTAGCCAACTTGAGCTTTAGAGTTTAAAATGCATCCTCTTATGTTGTGCCCTAGTAGAATGGGCCATCTTTGTGTAACATCTCCTTTAGTGACACTATAATCCTTTCATACCTCCTTATAAAAATTTTATAATATCCATAATGGCTAAGAAAGGAATGAATGTATCTCTATGTAGAAGGAGTCTATATCTGAATGATAATGGAAATCTTCATGGGATCAACAAGCAGACCATCTTTATAGATGGTATGACTAAGAAATGTGCCAAAAGGTGTCATGAAGATACACTTCCTTAGATTCAAGAATATATGTATCTTCTAGCACCTCTCAAACATGAGGTGTAAGTTATAAGTTATCATAATGGTCTTTCATGATCTGATACATAGTCCAATCATCAAGGTATACCTAGAGGAACTTATGGATAAAATCCTTGAATGTAATGATGACCACTCTAGAGAATATGGTTCACACATTCTTGAGCCCAAAGGGAATCATGTTATAAGTGAAACAACCCCATTATATCACAAATTTTATCTTAGTCCTATCCTCCTCTTCAATTTGGACTTGATGGTATCTAGAGAAACCATCAGTGAAAGTATAGATTTTGTAGCCTACACTCCATCTAATACATTGTTAGTGAATGGTGTCAAGAATGGATAAGTGACACATTTGACACTTATTAATAAATAATTAATAAAAATTTAGATGCACCCATCATTACTAATTATAATCACCATTAGGCTCACCCATTCTAACTCTTTCTCCAAGTAAATCACTCCTACGACCAATATACCATCAATCTCCATTTTGACCTTCATATGGAGATTGGGGTTTATTATTTAGGGGTTCTTCTTGATAGGTCACATACCATCCACCAACTTTATGCTCATTTTTCCAAGGGATGGGTGGATGCCTTTCATGTCCTAGTAATTGTATGGAAACAAATCTTGAAACTCCTTCAAGAGATCCATAATTTGTGCTAACTGTATGTTGGACCAATATATGCTCAGATTAGCCACCTTTGGTTTTCCAATTGAAATTTATATCAACCTAGGTAGTCTTGAGTGGTGCACGGTAGGTCTCGTTTCTCTCCTAATGTGTGTCTTTAACTTGCCTACTCCCCTCAATTATTTTTATGTGGAGATGAGTAGGGTCTTCCTCATCAAGGGCACTATCATCCACTTGGTGTATGATCTTTCTCTTCCCCATCAAGGATACCCAATTTTGTACTTTCCAAACATCCATATCTTCACCACTTGAGTCACTATTGAATGCTTTCTCCTTAAATAAAATTAAGAGTGCTAATCCTTTCTCCCCAAACATATCTTGCAAGTGTTCCTCTAAGATTATAGTGTCATAAAACACTACCCTTTGAATAACTTGCAGAGGCTTGATCAATTATAATTTATGTGAGGAAAAGGATAATGTGTGCACAAAATTCTAATTCATGACATCCAAACTAGATATCTCATGGTTAATTTCATTGACCACATCCTTCAGGTGTTTGCACCACACTCAATCCAAGTTTCCTTACATAAGCACAAATGTACTACAGGGTCAAAATCACCAGAGTATGTAGAGATGTCCATATCCTCATTAGTTTTTTTAAATCTAGTGAATATAATTATCTTTACATCTTTCCAAGTTGGTAAGTTAGGATTTTACACTACCCACCAATGAGTAGAATTACTCCTTAAAGTATATACTAGTGCACCCATTCTATCTTTCTCCTTTAGGATGCATGAATCTATGTCATAAACATACTCTTATACATGATTAATCCCCTCATATCATGGGAGTAATACAATTTTACCTTTGAATAGGAAAAAACACCTTGTTTCCCTTATTACTATTACAAGGGACCCTTCTTCATGAAGTATGATCGATCTAGACCCAGCTAGTCCTCATAGGTTTTGGCACCTTTGTGCTCATTATGTAGAAACTCTAAATAATGGTTTGATAAGATTCTTTGACCCATTGGTTTCAATATACATTAGTAGTGTCCAATCTTGACTATCAATCATCCTAAAAAGTACTCCATGGTCATTTGGGTTGATAGTTTTGATGCCTTATGTCATGATGTTGTAGATATGGTTGTTCTCATCTTCAAGATCAACACTTTTTACATAAGGGAGTCCTTGGTCACTTGAGATGGGGATCATGACCTTCTCCTTGCCATTTTCAAAAGTTATATAATAGTTCTTAAAATATATGGAAACATTATTTATGTATCATCATGGCTTACCCAGGAGTGCTAGATAATTATATTACTCATCCAACTCGATCAATTTAAAGTCAACATAGAATTCTATGCCCATAATGTCTACAATCGTGCCTTTTAGAATTCTAATTGGCTACATCTTGGATTTGTTGGCCATGAAAATCACGTGAAGAGAAGGCCTCAAGGTTGGCCTACCCATCTTCTCCCACACATTCCTTATCAATATATTGACCTCAATTTTTATTCATATGAGGACCTCACATATAGACCATCCATCAATGGTGGCATTCACTAGGAGATCTTGATCCTAATATGTGTTATGTGTATGTTTGACATCTCATTCCCTTTCTATGTATGGCATATCAATTTCAACTATGTGGGGCATGATAGTTTTAATTAGCTTCTTCCTAGCATGTTTAAAATTTTAATTCTTCAATAGGGGAAGCATCCCTTTTATCTATAGGAGGCACAAGATCCCTATTAGCTCTTGTACCTAAACCTCCTCATTATCTTGTTTCTTATAGGAATAAGTAGCTTGTACTTCTAGATCTCATGCCATTTAGATTATCTTTATAGGTTTTAAATGATGTTCATGGCCTATTACAAGACATCCCTATAGCATGTAGTGTCAGGGTAAGGTGTAACTTTAGATTTTAGATACATGATGTGCTTAGTGTGACTTGGTTCCTCATATTTTAGGTGTAAATATGGTACTATCATAACTAGTGGTTGAGTGGTGAATCCATTAGGAGTAGTTTCCTATAATTTGATGGGATTCGTATAGGTCGGTTATGCCTTTGGAGTTCACTTCTCTACTTTAGGCTTGTGCCTAATTATTCATGTGTTTTTGTTTGTATGGACCAGCCTTGGGTCAAATTTTTATACAATTCAAGGTATTCCTTGACCTTGTGTGTTCCTCAATAATACCCACACATTAGATGTGTAGGGAAGTCACACTAATAGTACTCAGTCAAATCATACTTGTAACATGATCATAGTGGGAATCTTCCTCCACCGCATCCTCCACCTTATTTTTTGGTACCTCTTTGCATCCCATGACCTAAATTATACTAGCTAGAGACTACATTTTTCTATCCATATCCCTCATTTATCTTGTTTACCTACCCTCTAGCTATTACAGTTACTTGTTATGTACCTCTCTCCATATTTTTACACATTTCATCGATTACATGGCAATAAATTATGTTATGAGTGTAAGAATCACAAAACCAACAATATATGGTTGTGTTAACCTAACTAGCATGTTACAACAAAGGGAAATTATGAACATCATGTGCCTCATGACAAACCTCATAGTTTTGAAGTAATGTGTACACATTCCTTCATGGGTATTTATTCTTGTTGTGGCCTTTCATCTCATAGTTAGTGTACCATAATCCACTTTGAGTGTCTTGTCATGAGCTAATTGTCATTTTTTGTATTTGGTTGGCCATGGATGCAATCTGTGCTTCCATAAATGGGCTAATCTTATTTTTGTCACTTCTAACTACCCTAGTCCACAACGTGACTTCTATTACTTTGTGGGGGTTCATGAATGTCATCATAGACTATTCTCTTTTCAAGGGTAATATCAATCCTCCAATAAACCATTATTCATACTAAGAAGGGTGGATGTCATATGGAAGCTTTGAAAGGAGATTTTTGAACCTAGTATCATACAAGTGCAAACTCTCTCAAAATCCTTAGTTAATTTTATTGAGCATGGTGATGCTTTACTATTCAAACTTAGGTATATCAAATTCCTTCAAGAAGGCTTCCTTTAACATATCATAATCAGTCATATCCTAATTAGGATCAAATTTCCAATACTATTTATGAGCATGATCAAGCAGAGTTGTTATGAATTGAGTTACCTTGAACTTAGATTATGTTATACCGTGAGCATGCCATTGGAGCTCACATTTTAACATATTCTCTATGGAATTTTATAAACCATGATATTTTGGCAAGTGCTTATCCTTATCATAATATATTTTTTATGGAGGGTGTTAGTATTTGAGGTGCTTTTCCCTAAGGTGACTATTGGCATCAAAGATGATGAAGGCATTGTACTACTAACTTGTGGTGTTAGGCCACTTCTTGTGGGTTATTACCTAGTTTATGAAGCTGATATTTGTTGAACTAGAATACTTATGCTAATGTTTTATGTTGTCTAGTTAGTACCCAAAAGTCTCTAGGTATCCTCACTTAGCTCTTTATAAGGAAAAACATGTTTAATTAGAAAATCATAATCTAATTCTACAAAATAATAAAATTCAATATTGGTAATAGGGTTAGTTATCACTCTTCTTTCTTCTTGAGGGGGATTTAGTGCATGAGCTTGAATTATAGGTTCAAAGGGGGTAGGCACTTCTAGTACATTTTTAATGGTCAAATTTGATAAGAACCTAAAGCATTCTACACTTATCAATTGATGAGCTTGGTTTATGACTTTAGTGTTTCTCTCTTCCTTGTGCTATAATTTAAGATATCTTTGCCCATGCCCTTGCTTCTCACTAGGATCTCTCTCAGCACTACTAGGTTTCATATCTTCTATCATCCTACATATTTTCTTGTTATAATTCTATCACTTGAGCTCTCAATTTTCCATCTACTTGTCCCCTTACATTTCAATTGACCTCCACCTCCCCTTATTCCTAATTACACTACTCATATGTGAAATGAATTTATCCTTCATTTCTTACAATTTCAAATCCATAATCCACCATCAATTTCTTAAGCTTTATGCTAAATTATTTCACAAATGTGTCTCTGGTCTTGTGCAAGAATTGATACTCTACTTATTTAGGGTAGGATTAAATCAATACCATGAAATCAAGTATGTAAATGTTTATCTCTCCTTGCCACCATTTATCTACAGCTCTGGTCCAAGTGGCATCAAGGTTCTCAATCTTTTCTAAGTGTTCCTTCATCCACTCAAGGCTTTGTCTATAGCTTCATATTCTATGGGTCTCATAGGCAACCAATCATCAATATACATGCTCAAGTAGTTCCCAAAAGAAGACCTCATATAGAGAATCATATATGTTATTATAGACCCACTTTTTTGGCTTTTGTTCTTTATAAGATGGATGCTTCAATGTAAAGCTATCATCCACTTGTTCTATCTAGCACTCAATGTTCTCAAGAGAGATTCAGAGTATTATTCTAGTGTATCATTACATTAATAAAAATCAACATGGGTCCCATTAATGGAATCAAAATGTTTTAAAAAAGTTATTTTGCTTAGTTCATTTCTTTATTCAAGTGTTTTTCTAGTTTTCCAAGTTAGTTCTAGACTTGGTACACCTAGGTACAAACATGTATTAATCCTATAAAGCTTAACATTTATCATGATACTATGCTAACATTAATTCATATAAGGCAAAATCCTTATGCCCTCACCTAAAGTATAATATATAAAGAAACAAGGCTTACATTGGGATAGTCGTGCCATGATGCAACTCAATCTTCAAGGGGATTGGTGATTTCCAATAATAGCATTTATAATTCATCAATGTAAGTTGTTTTAGGCTAGGTTAAGGGTCTATAAGTGTAAATCCTATTTAGGTAGCTACTTCTGATCATATGATTACAAGTCTATATCAGGTTGTTTTATGGTCTTATGGGTGGAAGCCTATGTTTTATCATGCTTAGTGTCTTTTAGGCACTTGGAGGTTTAATGAAATATCTTAGATTAAGGGTTCATGCTAGGTTAGCGATTCTAGAATAGGTATCATGGGTTGGCATGGAATATTTCCTATACTCAGATTATTTCCACATAAAATGTTAACATCATCATAATTATAGGGACACCATGAATGTCATGAACCAAAATCTTGTAACTAACATTTAGCTTGATTTTAGAACACTACAGTCATCGCATTCATCATGAATTTAAATATCAAAGCTAAATACATTAAACATAGACATAACTATATCAAACTCGAATGGATGTAATGCCATTCTTCTTTAAATAGAGTTCAAATAAACAAAGTAAATAATAAATGAGATAGAGTAAATGCCTTCCTAAAGCTACTAAATGCCTAGAGGCTCATAAGAGAGCTTGGGCACTATAATGGGGAACCTCAAAGGCATTCATGATAATCCTAGTTTCAATGGTGGTCACTTCATGATGTCTGGAATTTTATTTTCTAAGGCTTCATTGTATCAAAGTCACACCATTACATACTAGTTTGATCTTACTTTTATAACCTATAGGAGCACCTTCTATCAGGGTGGAACTATGCATGCCAGTTGCCAATATGGAGCTTTTTTCAATCATTCCATTAGTTCCATTACTTTGTTCCTTTTAAACTATGATTTCAACATGCTTCCACTCTTTAAAGATGCCCAAAACATCATAAAATTTGTTAGCCACCTACCAACTGGTGTAAAGTGTGCATTGATTAATCCAATTGGTGGAAAAAATATCAAAATAGTAATCATCCCAAATGATTTCCTCACATCAAAGTGTCTGGTGGGTTGGCATGGATCCAAAATTAGGCAAAAATGGGCCCGACAAGTAAGTTTCCAAATTTATCAATCTTAAAATTAGTAAATGTTTGATATTTGTAGTATTATTATTCCTAAATTTTTATTGTAGTTTATCACTTAGGGTAATATACATATTGTTAGGTTTTCCCAAATTTGATAAAATAATGAGTTACAACACTTTTCACTCTTTACATAAAATATTATTTATATTATATTGCCCATCACAAGTGGACCAAAAGTAGTTGATATCCCCATGTGGGTAATGAATCAAACATCACCTTTCACTTTTCATTTTGGGCAGCAATGGTTGACCAATATGAATGAAATAGTGGGTACTACCAATATGAGCATAATTTTTTTATTTGAAGACAAATATATTCACATTATACATGATGGATATGGTGATATACTAATAACAATATTTTTTTTTAGAAAACTACTAGAAGATATCGAATGAAATGAAATGATTCAACATAATCAATTTTGACAAGCAAAGCCACTAAGAATTCCTTTACCTCTTAAGTGTGACGACTTATGTGACTAGTTATTTTCATCCTAAATTGTAAAAATTTAAAACAAATCAAATAATTAATAAAACATAAAAAAACATTCAAACAAAACAAAAATACAAAAATATTTAACGTTCACATGTCTACTAGTTTTTGCATATATGTTCTTTACTTTCTATTAGTATATAGTATCTAATTACCTTTCCATACACACTTATTTTTCACATGTACTTAAGTGTGATATAGGCATATGCTAGATACATGATACATGAGCATATAGATGTTGGACCTTTTCCTCCACCCATGTGATAAAATACATTGGGAGTTTATGCTTTGTTGATCATGATTGATACAAGTTACATTATTTTATGATCACTTTACATTATCATGGCTAATATTATATACTAACACTTACACATGTCTATAGTCATGTTTTCATCTCTCACAATGTGTTATATATGTTATGTTACAAGGTATTTTTCTAACACATGTATGTAGGAACTAGTATGGTATTCTTATGATGATTTATTATATCTTTCACTTATGCATCTTTCCACATGGATTACTTAAGTTTACTTCTTATTTTCTACCTTTTTTTTATAGTGGAAAATTTGAACATGTCCCTTGTTTGTTGGCCATAGTGCCACTTAGTGTTGTTTATTTAAAGTTGATGCACGAGCATCATAGTACGAATTTTCCAATTATTGTATTTTCCCTCTCAAAGGTTGAAATTAAGGAGAAAATGTAAAAAAAAATATAAGTAAAAATAAAATAAAAAGTAAAAAGAAAATAGTTGGGGCTGTTGAGGGAATAATGGAGAAGTGGTTGAAATATTTTCAACCTTGGTAAATTGTTAAAAATTGAAAACTGTATTTTGTTTTGTAAAAAGCCCAAGTTGGGCACAGAGGTTAAAAAAAAAAAAAAGAGATTTGTTTTTCTGGTTTATTAAAAGAAAAAAAAGAACAGTCATAAAGGACATAGAAGAAAGAGAATGAGGATCTCCAGGAGGGAGTACGAAGAAGAGAGAGGAAAGCCCTCTCTTTCAAAGAAAAGTTGTTGTATGGATAGGGGGACGCAGAGTAGAAGAGAATATATTTAGTGAAAAGGAGAAGAGAGGAAGTAGGACGCAGAAAGGAGAAAAAAAAAAGAAACCTGGGAGAATAGGGAATGCCAGGAGAAAGCCAAGGCAGATGCTGAGACTAAATTGAAGAGCAATATGGAGCAAAGGAGGAGGACATTATTATGAATGGCTAGTCTGCTGGAAGTGGCCCAACTTTGGATTTGGCTGCACGGTTACCTCGTCTGTGAGCAGTCATCCTGCATAGCCCCATACTCTCTGGTTTACGTGTTATGTACCCAATAAAGTGGACATACTGGTTTGACATTTACAACGATATTGATAAAATATCTCTTGTGAATTGTCTTATACTCATCGTGCAATTGGGAAGGACTGTTTAAACTTGGAACTATCTCCAAATAATGATCATGGTGTATCATTGGATCCAGAACCTGATTGGAGTTTAGACGATCTTGAAGCAGAATAACAACCGGAAGTTTCAGAGGTGTATTTTGTCTCGGCGATTCCATTTTTCATTTTATTTAAGGATGGGAAGGTGCTAATCCATCAGAATTGGCCAACAAAGTGGCCAAGGTGTCTGGTTCCATAAACACTGCGGACACAGCTGCTCCTGCTAGTCTTGGAATATCTGTTGGTCCTATAGTCATTGAGATGGTGAAATAAATATATGAATCACCTTAGTCTACCAAAACTTCTATAGATTCTGGGAGGCCTCATAATAAACATTACTATCTCGGTGGTTGTGTCGTTGAGACCTGTGTTTTTATTTTACATATTATTTATTTGGACAAGGGCAGAACCATTGCGTGGGAATAGACGTGCTTCGCTCAGTTGGTATTCATGAAATCAAACATCATAAAGAATATGAGAGAGAAGAATGTTATTGGCAGGGGAGGAGGCAGAAGAGTTTACAGGGTGCGATTGGGAAAGAAGCAACTAATCGCAATGAAGGAGAACTTGTTGTAGTAGGCGAAATCGATTTGGAGGAGGATGGTAATGCCGACCGTTCATGTGACCAGCGGCCTTGTGAAGAAAATGTTACCAAATTTTGGTAAGTCCAATCTCCTTTATTTTTAATGAATTTCCTTTCAAGACACAGTCAGAGAGCTTTTATCCATTGCCATGCTTGGGTAGGCCATTCATGTTTAGCGCCTGTATCTCTCAGAACAGACTGACAGCAGTGTGCCAAATACATTGGTAATTGTAATCTGTGAATTTGTCAAACCAAGGATTAGAGTAGCTGAACATATATCTCAGAATAAATAAGAGGCACATTCTACTTTTGTAAATAAATTCAAAGCCATTCTAATCTTCAATCTGCCTATAAATTGGCTGTCGCTTCTGTATCTTCTTCTTGTGGATTGGTGGGGTATATACATTGAATATATGATCTTCTAGACTATAGATCAATGAACATAATTGTATGATTGTAGTTGTTCTTTGTGGTTGAGTGGTGTTTGAGATCATTTGCCGGAGATTCTTTGGTGTTTTAATTTTCCAAATTTACAGTCTAAGAACAGTTACACCATTTAGTATCAGAGCAGTCTAAGGAGAATCGTTTCATTTGCATCATTTGGTATCAGAGCTTGAAAGCTCTTGGGAACTGATAATTTATTGCTGTAGAATTAAAAAAGGAATGATGTTACAGTTGTGATAGGAATTGGCAAGGATCAGCAGGATAAGCACTGGAAGACTCTGTTGGAGAAAAGGTATGAGCAACTTTGCTTTTGATATGAGTTTATTTTGTTAAGAAGCAAATAGGTGAAAAGAAAGGTAGCCAAGCCATTGAGGCTTAAGAAGAAAAGAAGCCAAGGAAGGCTTAGAGAAGAAGATCCAAGAAGAAGCTTAGATAGCTTGCCAAAAGACTAAGGTGAAACAGACTTGGTGAGGTAAAGGATGAAGTTTTGAGAAGAGTGATAGAGGGACTACTTAGAAGAAGAAGATCCAAAGCAAGGTAAGCTTGGATTTATGATTTGTATTTGATGAAGTGTTGTATAAGAGTCGCTGCAGGATTGAGAGAAAAGGATCAAAAGACTAGGATGCAAAAGGCCTAGGTGAGATTAAGAATATTGTCAAAAGACCAGTCAAGGAGAAAGGCTTGGGTGAGACAAGGGATCAAGAGACCAAGGTGGAAAAGACTTGGGTGAAGATCTCAAAGATGGAAGTGTTGTTGAAGGCACTACAGAGCAGCAAGGTACAGGAGGGCACCAAGAAGAAAGCAAGCATCAAAGGTATGGATAGTTTTGTACTTGATAAAGAAATTGCTAGTTTGAAGAAAGAATTAGCTAAGGTTAAGGATGAGTATGAGTCTTGGATGCAGCTGAATAGACAAACATGGGTATGGCCAATGAAGAAGAGGTTGAAGTGGCCTATAGATCTCCTAGTGAAGAGGAGAAGAAGGCAAAATAAGATTTCCATGAAGAGAGAAGCCCATAGAGGCTTGAAGAAGATAAGAAGGTTGCCAAGTGGGCAGCAAGAAGAAGAAGTTGAGAAGAAGGTTCTCATTGAGGAGAACAAGAGAGGAGAAGAAAGAAAAGAGGAAGTGCCAGGAAGAGCACTTGAGAAGATGAGAGTGTCCATTAAGAGGATACTCATGGAGACATTATGGTCTCTTGTTTTTGTAATTAATGCTGTTTTTGAATGGGTAAGTGCAGGGATGAGCAGCCTTGTAAAGGTCAAGAGAATGGCCTTGGAGAATGAAGAAATTGGTGCAAGAGAAGACACCAAATGCACAAGTGAATATGCAGGAGAGAGAAGTGAGTTTGCTGTTGATAAGGGAGATGAAGATGAATTCCATGATGCCATTGAATGCTAGGAAGAAGAAAGAGAGCAGCTAAGCATAAAGGAAAAAGAAAGGATAGATAATTAAGAAGCCATGCAAATGAAGCAGCCCATTAAGGAGGTAAAGTTGAATTCAACAATTGATTCTTCTTATAAGCATGAAAATGTTGAAATGCATGTTGGAGAAGCAAATAGAAAAGTAAAGTTTCCAATTGACCATGGGTATGTGATGCCTAAATGGTGGAAGAAACAAACTCCCAAGCAAGAGGAGGTGCTGGTACAAAGGCATGAATGCAGGATGCCTACATGGCTTGAGAAGAGAAATGGTAAGAAAGAGAAACAAGTATGGGTGCCTAAGAAGGCAAAGAATGAAGATGTGAGTGTTAAGGCAGCAACACCAAGAACTCAATGGAGGAAGGTGAAGAATGACACAAGCACATGGAAAGGTAAGACAATTTTTTGCAATGAAAGGGATAATGATTTGTTTGAATCATTTAATGACATTTTCATGGAAAATGAAGAATGGAAAATGGTTGTAAAGACTAATATGCAGCAAGGAGAGACTTCCAAAGGAATGGAGGATGAGAAAAGGAAAGAATGTGCAGCAGAACAGACAAGATGGCTCCAGGCAGCGATTGAAGAAAACAAGGAAACAAAAGGTATGAATACTGCAATTGTTTTTGATGAATATATTGATGTTGATGAAAAAGCTAATTTGTATGAAGAAACTATAAAGTGGATGAATGTAATGATAGAGGATGAAAGACAATCTAGTCCTAAATCTGATATAGGACATGAAGATTTGGATGAATTTGTGTTGAGTGATGAGATGAAGAGTAAGGCTAGTAAGGAACAAGTAATCCTTCAGGTTGATAAGCCCAAGTTTGATGAAGATTGTGAGATAGATGAGATCTCACTAAAGGTAGAGTTGAGAATGATAGAGGAGCTGTTTGGTAATTCAAGAGAGATGAAGGAAGGTACAAGCTATGGTGAAGACAGCATTGGGAAGAGTGAGACAAGACAAGAACAAAGGAATGAGACCAAGATAGTTTTGGTCAAGAAACAGGAGCAGAAATATGAAGGCAGCCAAGAAGCTTCATGGCCTCAATGTTTTTCTACTAAGGTTGCTTTTGATGTTTTGAATGCAGGTGTTAAAGTTGTGGAGATGAATGAAGTCCATAGTTCAATGGACAAATTTTTGGAAGAAGATTTTAAAGACATGTATGAGAATGAAGAAACATGGAAGTGGGAGATTACAGCTGAGAAGGAGATGAGGAGAAGAACATACCAGAAGAGGAAGAAAAGCAAGATGAAAGGCAAAGACCAACAAAGACAAATTCAAGCATTATCATTGACAAAAAGACCGTGGGATCCAGGCATAAAATAAAGGCTAAAACATGGAGGCAACATTTCATTTGAACTAAGGTTCAAATTGTTTCTAGAGGGAGAGTATGATGCAGGAGCATCATAGTACGAATTTTCCAATTATTGTATTTTCCCTCTCAAAGGTTGAAATTAAGGAGAAAATGTAAAAAAAATATAAGTAAAAATAAAATAAAAAGTAAAAAGAAAATAGTTGGGGCTGTTGAGGGAATAATGGAGAAGTGGTTGAAATATTTTCAACCTTGGTAAATTGTTACAAATTGAAAACTGTATTTTGTTTTGTAAAAAGCCCAAGTTGGGCACAGAGGTTAAAAAAAAAAGAGATTTGTTTTACTGGTTTATTAAAAGAAAAAAAAGAATAGTCATAAAGGACATAAAAGAAAGAGAATAAGGATCTCTAGGAGGGAGTACGAAGAAGAGAGAGGAAAGCCCTCTCTTTCAAAGAAAAGTTGCTGTATGGATAGGGGGACGCAGAGTAGAAGAGAATATATTTAGTGAAAAGGAGAAGAGAGGAAGTAGGACGCAGAAAGGAGAAAAAAAAAGAAACCTGGGAGAATAGGGAATGCCAGGAGAAAGCCAAGGCAGATGCTGAGACTAAATTGAAGAGCAATATGGAGCAAAGGAGGAGGACATTATTCTGAATGGCTAGTCTGCTAGAAGTGGCCCAACTTTGGATTTGGCTGCACGGTTACCTCGTCTGTGAGCAGTCATCCTGCATAGCCCCATACTCTCTAGTTTACGTGTTATGTACCCAATAAAGTGGACATACTGGTTTGACATTTACAACGATATTGATAAAATATCTCTTGTGAATTGTCCTATACTCATCGTGCAATTGGGAAGGACTGTTTAAACTTGGAACTATCTCCAAATAATGATCATGGTGTATCATTGGATCCAGAACCTGATTGGAGTTTAGACGATCTTGAAGCAGAACAACAACTGAAAGTTTCAGAGGTGTATTTTGTCTCAGTGGTTCCATTTTTCATTTTACTTAAGGATGGGAAGGTGCTAATCCATCGGAATTGGCCAACAAAGTGGCCAAGGTGTCTGGTTCCATAAACACTGCGGACACAGCTGCTCCTGCTAGTCTTGGAATATCTGTTGGTCTTATAGTCATTGAGATGGTGAAATAAATATATGAATCACTTCAATCTACCAAAACTTCTACAGATTCTGGGAGGCCTCATAATAAACATTACTATCTCGGTGGTTGTGTCGTTGAGACCTATGTTTTTATTTTACATATTATTTATTTGGACAAGGGCAGAACCATTGCGTGGGAATAGACGTGCTTCGCTCAGTTGGTATTCATGAAATCAGACATCGTAAAGAATATGAGAGAGAAGAATGTTATTGGCAGGGGAGGAGGCAGAAGAGTTTACAGGGTGCGATTGGGAAAGAAGCAACTAATCGCAATGAAGGAGAACTTGTTGTAGTAGGCGAAATCAATTTGGAGGAGGATGGTAATGCCGACCGTTCATGTGACCAGTGGCCTTATGAAGAAAATGTTACCAAATTTTGGTAAGTCCAATCTCCTTTATTTTTAATGAATTTCCTTTCAAGACACAGTCAGAGAGCTTTTATCCATTGCCATGCTTGGGTAGGCCATTCATGTTTAGCGCCTGTATCTCTCAGAACAGACTGACAACAGTGTGCCAAATACATTGGTAATTGTAATCTGTGAAGTTGTCAAACCAAGGATTAGAGCAGCTGAACATATATCTCAGAATAAATAAGAGGCACATTCTACTTTTGTAAATAAATTCAAAGCCATTCTAATCTTCAATCTGCCTATAAATTGGCTGTCGCTTCTGTATCTTCTTCTTGTGGATTGGTGGGGTATATACATTGAATATATGATCTTCTAGACTGTAGATCAATGAACATAATTGTATGATTGTATTTGTTCTTTGTGGTTGAGTGGTGTTTGAGATCATTTGCCGGAGATTCTTTGGTGTTTTAATTTTTTTAAATTTACAGTCTAAGAACAGTTACACCATTTGGTATCAGAGCAGTCTAAGGAGAATTGTTTCATTTGCATCAAAAGTGTAAACATTTAGACATTTCCTCCCTTTTAATGTGTGGCATTTTATCATGCCCCTTGATTTAAGTAACCTTGGACCCCTTTTATGTGACATTGAGTTTTCTTATGTGTGTGTTTGATTGTTTTTTAAGCTTGTGTTTATTACTCCTAAATGTTGCCATAATTCATATAATTCATCATAAGTCTTGTTGTGATTGGATATTATAGGCTTCATTGATACATATACTTAGATATGATACCACTACATGCTTATTTACTACTTTATTGATAAATATATGGCATGGTTATCATATTATTTTGAGATAAGGTGACTGCCATATTACATTCCTCACACCTCAAAAGGGGACATATCAACAGGTTCATGTCATAGAGACATTATTCCACACACACAATTGGAAACATTTACAAAAAATTAAATATTTTGCATGATTCATATATATACTTTGGATATAATCTTATGCATTTAGCACCAATTTTCATATATTTGGGAAATAGTTTTTCATATTTGACATAGATATTATATATAGTTTAAAGATCAAAGGTTACATTTTGATAAATAATTTATATTGAGACAAATTATAGGTGAATATACCATGAAAATTTACCAAATCATAAATACATTTTCATATTATACATCACTTACAATAAATTTGATGAGGGGGCATGAACAGGGTTCATTCCTCTTTCATCTCACATTGATGCACTAATTTTTCCAAGACACACTAATTGAGACTTTTATCTATCTATAATAGTTGGATCCCTTGATTAGTGTGGTTAAGATTCAACACCCTATATATCCTTGGCACTACTCCCCCTTTTAGGTTCAAATGGTTACACCACTTGACCTTGGCTTGATTTGCTAGATTTTGTATACACTTGAGTTATGTGACTAAGATTCAATACTCTCAATGGCCTTGGAACAACTCACCCTCACACTATATTTTAGGGATGATCACCCTAAAATTCCCTCTTCACATATCCAAGGTTAATTTTTGAACCTATCTCTCAAATTATTTAGTAATTAATCATTATCACCAAAGCAAAGTACAAAGGGGGAACATGGCTACATCGACACACTAGTGTATTCCTTCTTTGCTCTCTTTACTTTCAAGAATTTAAATTATTCATTTTCAAATTATATGAAAAAAAACAAATTACACTATAACATTATCTTGGTTTCATTTAATACACAAACAACAAATTCAAATGGGGCTCACAAAGACAAGGTGTGTTGTACACACCATGATATACATTTCTTTTCTTTAACCTATTAATTTCATCCTTGTGCATGATTATATTAGTGGGGTGTAAATAATAAATTTTTATTTTATATTACATACTAGTCTTTTACACCTTAAAAATACCAATCATGGCTCCACCCTTTGGTTCATGATATTCTGGTTGTTGAAAGGCTAGTGTTTTCCAACTCACCATGCTTAATTTGTTATCTTATATTTTGGCCATAATTTTTTGATGATATATATCAAATGTATCCTATGGTATACATAAAACCTAATTTCTATCCTAAAAAAATATTTATATATCCTTAGTATCTTTTTACCTTGCATGACACTAGCATCTAGATTAGGACACTAATGTCGATGTTAGTGTCCCAAATCTGATCCTAGTTTCCCTACTTTCTAAATGCTCAAATTGTAAATATCCTAATATGTAAGACTCAAAATATTTTTCTCATTTAATCCTATCATGAGATAATTTTAAAATGTGTTCTATAAATAAAAATAAAAATTCATTCATTAGGAACCAATCAAGATCTAAGTAAGCACATCTCAAGCTCACACTATAGTACTGAAAGTCACTTGCACAACTAAGATATACTTTAATATTCTTAATATTTCTAAATAATTCATAGGAGTAGTCTTATTATAGGTTTTAATCATTCAAAGAGAATCCCATGATTAGTATTTGTCAAGTTGTAATCTATATCACTACATTTAGTTGTATTAGCATATTATAGAATTATGCATACACAATTCCACATAAGGGGGAGAACTACATTGGTTTGATACCCTTTTAGAACTATATGGATATGTAGGAAACACTCATTGACAAAAGGGTATTTTTGGTCATATTAAATTCACTTAAGTCTACTAACCATGTTTTATAAGGTACCATGCCCTAAATGGATCACTTAGAGTTTTGATCAAAATATTTATTATGGGAACCTATGTCCAAGACATAAACTAACAACCTACAAAGTGATAGTGAACCCTAATAGGAGCAGGTGGTTTTTCCAATAAAATATTTTGTATCTTAGTCTAAATAAAATCATAAATGGTAGTATCTAGATGTTGATGGTAGTGTCTCAGCTAGTGGAGACAAAATTTATAGAATCTAACAAATCAATGTGAAACATCAATCGACCTTATTTTGCACATATACATATTAGATCTTCTTTCACTCATTTAATAAGCTAAGTATTATTTCTCCTTCATATTTTAACTTTCAAAATATTTTTGGGCAATTTAATTTTTTATATTTAGTATATTTATTAGAATATTATAAATCTAAATTC